>JAHLWY010002883.1:0-10143 GCA_020002185.1 Paraescarpia echinospica | reverse complement strand
GTTGTTATCAATTTGTGTCAGTTTCCTGTACGATATAGTACATGTCTCTAAAGGAGGTCAATGGCAATGTCAATGGCAATGTCAATGGCAATGTCAATGGTATGTCAGTCGGTAGCCGCTCAATGGTAATGTCACGGTAAATGTCAATGGCACGTCAATGGCAATGCCAATGGCAATGTCACGGCGCAAATGTCAATGGTAATGTCAATGCAGGCAATGGGTCAATGGCAATGTCACGGTAAATGTCAATACCAACGCGTCAGCCGCAAAGCCACGTCAGCCGTCAATAAGCCAATAATAACAATGACAATGTCAATGACAATATCAAAGTCAATGTAAATGTAAATGTAAATGTAAATGTAAATGTCAATGGCAATGGCAATGGCAATGGCAATGGCAATGGCAATGGCAACGGCAATGGCAATGGCAATGTCAATGGCAATGTCAATGGCAATGTCAATGGCAATGTCAATGTCAATGTCAATGGCAATGTCAATGTCAATGTCAATGTCAATGTCAAAGTCAATGTCAATGTCAATGTCAATGTCAATGTCAATGTCAATGGCAATGTCAATGGCAATGGCAATGGCAATGGCAATGGCAATGGCAATGCCAATGGCAATGGCAATGTCAATGTCAATGTCAAAGTCAAAGTCAATGTCAATGGCAATGTCAATGGCAATGTCAATGTCAATGGCAATGTCAATGTCAATGTCAATGTCAATGTCAATGTCAATGGCAATGTCAATGGCAATGTCAATGTCAATGTCAATGTCAATGGCAATGTCAATGGCAATGGCAATGGCAATGGCAATGGCAATGGCAATGGCAACTCTCGCTCTCTCTTTCTCACTAACTCTGTTGTTTTCTCTCTTTGTCTCTCTCTCTGTCTGTCTGTCTGTCTGTCTGTCTGTGTGTCTGTCTGTCTCTCTCTCTCTCTCTCTCTCTCTCAAACACACACACGCACACACACACCTTCACACACACACCCTCCCCTCTCTCTCTCTCTCTCTCACACACACACACACACACACACACACACACACACACACACACACACACATACACACACACCCTCCCCCTCTCTCTCTCTCTCTCTCTTACTCGCTCTCTTATTGCATCACGCTCTTTTCCAGGTATACTAGTAGGGGACCGCCCTCCATTCTTGAGCCCAAAAAGTTCATTTATAACAAAAATATAATGATTGGCATAAAATCAGGTTGTGTAATCAAAATGCAACATTTCAAGTGTTTTGTAAATATAATTTACTTTCACCCTCCCTTAACCTGACAGTGCTTAATTTTGGTCACTAAACGGTGCACTAATAACTGAAATAATAAAATATACATTACTTTTAAAGTTTTGTTAATAAATTACAACCAAATACCTTACAATATATTGTTTGGAGTTCAGATAATATATGTAGCTTATAGAGTGTATCGGACATGTTGGCCAACTAGAAATTAGTATTTAACGTAGTTATGGACGATCTCATAATGCAATTTTAAATTGGTCAATGTATATCAATACATAATAGCATTGTCACAAATTCTACCCATTGTTGCCAGTCTGTACACCAAATGTCATACAATTATACTATTCTTAATTAATGTTCCCTTTTGCAATAGTGTGCTCTTTTCTACGCATTAACACATCCACCAAGGATAACATTAAACAATGGATGCTACAATGTTTTAAATTAAGAATCAGAATTAGCACATCAACGGCGTGGCAATGTGCGTTCGTGTATATACGTGTCTGTGTGCCTCTTTTTCTCTGTATGTCTGTCTGTCTGCCTGCCAGGCAGCTTGTTGCTGGCTGTATGTTTATCTGCCTACCTCTGCCTATGCCTTTGTACCTGTCCGTGTCTCTGCATCTCTGTATCTCTTCTCTGTCCAGTCTGACACTCTATCTGGTTGTTTTTCTGTCTGTCTCTCTGTCTCTCTCTGTCTCTCTCTGTCTCTCTCTGTCTCTCTCTGTCTCTCTCTCTCTCTCTCTCTCTCCGTCTCCGTCTCCGTCTCCGTCTCCGTCTCCGTCTCCGTCTCCGTCTCCGTCTCCGTCTCCGTCTCTCTCCGACTCTCTCTCTCAGACTCTCTCTCCCGGGTGCTTGCCCAACTGCTTACTGACTATATGTTTGCCTTCTTATATATGCCTCTACCTCTGTATCCGCCTTCGCCTCCGCCTCTGACACTGCCTATATCTCTGTTGCTGTTACAATGTTTTAAATTAAGAATCAGGATTAGCACTTAAACGGCGTGGCACTGTGCGTTCGTGTATGTCCGTGTCTGTGTGCCTCTTTTTGTCTCTCTGTCTGTCTGCCTGCCTGTCTGACTGCCTGCCTTCTTGCCTGCTGGCTGTATGTTTATCTGCCTACCTCTGCCTCAGTCTTTGTACCTGTCTGTGTCTAATTTACTTGACCATGATTCAGTGGTGGATCTGGTTGTGTATTTCTCCCAGCTGTGGAGCTAAGATTCTCTGCCTGCTATTGTTTGATGGAAACTGTGACTAATGTGTAATTGGTCACTGGCAGTAGCTTGTGTCAACAGACAGCATTAAGCCACTAGACCCCTGTTAAACTGGACAGTTGCATGTAGGTTTTAAACTGTGTCAAACAGTGAGTCTACCTTTTCCTCTCAAATAAACTGTCCTCTAAGTTTTACACATGAAGACATAATCTGGCATAACTTGATAAGTCTTTGTAGCAGCACATTTGTACTTCCAGTGTATCATTGCAACATAACATACATATTACATACTGTGTGCCACATTTGAATGTTGTGCATGTAATATTTCCATGCAATCCATTTGCATATATAATGTAAAACTTCAACAGCCGTTTTCTTCATTTTCACTTTTTTATCCCTACCATGTTCAATGCTCCATAACTTTGCCAACTTTTGTAGCAGTCATATTTTCTAAAACCGTGTAACGCACCCTTCCAAACCTTTACAAGGATGTAAGAATTTTTTTTTTACAATTTTTCCGACTTATCACTCATTTGGTCAGCCGGGGCCACATATCGACGTATTAGTCCAAAGGACTTCAGGGCCTCTTGGCCCATTTTTTATTTCATGCTTTGCATCCAACTATTGATGTAATTAATGCACCGTTCCATGGACTCGCGATTTCTGTGCATAGAATCGGGGTTAAATCCACAGTACACCTGATTGTCATCAGCATACACATGCCCCAACATACCGAGCTGATCAATGCTATGAAAAACAGGGCTAGAATACGTTGTGAATTCCACAGGACCGATGTATGATCCTTGCGATACTCCCTGATCAAGTTTAAACTGGTCAGACACCATACCATCCATAATAATTCGTTGCGACCTTGACTGAAGATATGATGAAAAACAATTTAGAGCTGTGCCTGATACACCAAAAGAACAATTCATAATATTCAACAAAATCTCATGATCCACAGCATCAAAAGCCGACGACACATTAATTAAAACTCGTTGTGTGACCTTCTGTTGGTCCATGTTTAAATAAAAGAATGTCAGACTGGACCTTAACAAGTGCAGTTTCAGTAGACTGACAAGGTGGCAAAGGAAATCCACATTATAAATGAAACCAAAGTTGGTCTACAACAGCCCGTTCTGTTAATTTAGAGATATACTGCAGATTCGATACAGGGCGATAGTTTTTTGGAATAGGATCCAGTCCTGCTTTTTTAAGCAGCGGCACTACAAGTGCAGTCTTCCATTCATGTGGCAATTCCCCAGCAGCAATAGAGCAATTGATGAAGTGCGCAAGGAGTGGCACAAATTCCTCAATATACTCTTTGACCAATTTGGTTGGAATGGGGTCCAGAGCACAGCTGGTCTTAGATTTCATAACCAACATCATGCTTGACCAGACCACAGCAAATGTTTCTAAATTATCACACACACCTGTTCTTAATGGTATAATGGGTGGTTTGGTAACACCGATGTCCATTCGAATAGCATCTTTTATCATTAAAAAAGTTGCCAAACTCGTTGATAATTTTTCCACAGAATCATGCTGAGGTAGTTGGGTACTCTGCTTCTTATCACACAGGGTGTTAATGAGGGCAAATAGTTTCTTTGAATCACCCTTAGCTTCTGAGATAAAGTGAGAGAAATGGTCAGTTCGTTTGTTGTTCAGTGCGTTGACATATGTGTTCCTAGCACGATGGCATGACAACAGAGAGTCATGATTTTTATTCAGTCTCCAGATCAATTCAGCTTTACGTCTTTGCGACAATAGTGTTTTGAGTTCATCATCAAACCATGGCACCAGTGGCCTCACTACCATAGTTTTGGATTTGGTGGGTGCGTGCCTATCCAACAACTGTCTTAATGCTGTATTGTATTCACCAGCTAGATGATTGATATCCGTGATGCTCAATAGTGCATTAGCTATACCCTTGAAGTCAGTGCTGAAAACGTTGTTATCAATTTGTGTCAGTTTCCTGTACGATATAGTACATGTCTCTAAAGGAGGTCAATGGCAATGTCAATGGCAATGTCAATGGCAATGTCAATGGCAATGTCAATGGCAATGTCAATGGCAATGTCAATGGCAATGGCAATGTCAATGGCAATGGCAATGTCAATGGCAATGGCAATGTCAATGGCAATGGCAATGTCAATGTCAATGGCAATGTCAATGGCAATGTCAATGGCAATGTCAATGGCAATGTCAATGGCAATGTCAATGGCAATGTCAATGGCAATGGCAATGTCAATGGCAATGGCAATGTCAATGGCAATGGCAATGTCAATGGCAATGGCAATGTCAATGTCAATGGCAATGTCAATGGCAATGTCAATGTCAATGTCAATGTCAATGGCAATGTCAATGTCAATGTCAATGTCAATGTCAATAACAATGACAATGTCAATGACAATGTCAATGTAAATGTAAATGTAAATGTAAATGTAAATGTCAATGGCAATGGCAATGGCAATGGCAATGGCAATGGCAATGGCAATGGCAATGGCAATGTCAATGTCAATGTCAATGGCAATGGCAATGGCAATGGCAATGGCAATGGCAATGTCAATGTCAATGGCAATGGCAATGGCAATGTCAATGTCAATGTCAATGTCAATGTCAATGGCAATGTCAATGGCAATGTCAATGTCAATGTCAATGTCAATGTCAATGTCAATGTCAATGTCAATGTCAATGGCAATGGCAATGTCAATGTCAATGGCAATGTCAATGTCAATGGCAATGGCAATGGCAATGGCAATGGCAACTCTCGCTCTCTCTTTCTCACTAACTCTGTTGTTTTCTCTCTTTGTCTCTCTCTGTCTGTCTGTCTGTCTGTCTGTCTGTGTGTCTGTCTGTCTCTCTCTCTCTCTCTCTCTCTCTCTCTCTCAAACACACACATATACAAACTCTCTCTCTCTCTCTCTCTCTCACACACACACGCACACACACACCTTCACACACACACCCTCCCCTCTCTCTCGCTCTCTCTCTCTCTCTCACACACACACACACACACACACACATACACACACACCCTCCCCCCCTCTCTCTCTCTCTCTCTCTCTCTTACTCGCTCTCTTATTGCA
This sequence comes from Paraescarpia echinospica, assembly GCA_020002185.1. NCBI lineage: Eukaryota > Metazoa > Annelida > Polychaeta > Sabellida > Siboglinidae > Paraescarpia > Paraescarpia echinospica. The sequence continues at coordinate 4,589 of JAHLWY010002883.1, read as the reverse complement.
TCACGCTCTTTTCCAGGTATACTAGTAGGGGACCGCCCTCCATTCTTGAGCCCAAAAAGTTCAATTATAACAAAAATATAATGATTGGCATAAAATCAGGTTGTGTCATCAAAATGCAACATTTCAAGTGTTTTGTAAATATAATTTACTTTCACCCTCCCTTAACCTGACAGTGCTTAATTTTGGTCACTAAACGGTGCACTAATAACTGAAATAATAAAATATACATTACTTTTAAAGTTTTGTTAATAAATTACAACCAAATACCTTACAATATATTGTTTGGAGTTCAGATAATATATGTAGCTTATAGAGTGTATCGGACATGTTGGCCAACTAGAAATTTGTATTTAACGTAGTTATGGACGATCTCATAATGCAATTTTAAATTGGTCAATGTATATCAATACATAATAGCATTGTCACAAATTCTACCCATTGTTGCCAGTCTGTACACCAAATGTCATACAATTATACTATTCTTAATTAATGTTCCCTTTTGCAATAGTGTGCTCTTTTCTACGCATTAACACATCCACCAAGGATAACATTAAACAATGGATGCTACAATGTTTTAAATTAAGAATCAGAATTAGCACATCAACGGCGTGGCAATGTGCGTTCGTGTATATACGTGTCTGTGTGCCTCTTTTTCTCTGTCTGTCTGTCTGTCTGCCTGCCAGGCAGCTTGTTGCTGGCTGTATGTTTATCTGCCTACCTCTGCCTATGCCTTTGTACCTGTCCGTGTCTCTGCATCTCTGTATCTCTTCTCTGTCCAGTCTGACACTCTATCTGGTTGTTTTTCTGTCTGTCTCTCTGTCTCTCTCTGTCTCTCTCTGTCTCTCTCTGTCTCTCTCTTTCTCTCTCTCTCCGTCTCCGTCTCCGTCTCCGTCTCCGTCTCCGTCTCCGTCTCCGTCTCTCTCCGACTCTCTCTCTCAGACTCTCTCTCCCGGGTGCTTGCCCAGCTGCTTACTGACTATATGTTTGCCTTCTTATATATGCCTCTACCTCTGTATCCGCCTTCGCCTCCGCCTCTGACACTGTCTATATCTCTGTTGCTGTTACAATGTTTTAAATTAAGAATCAGGATTAGCACTTAAACGGCGTGGCACTGTGCGTTCGTGTATGTCCGTGTCTGTGTGCCTCTTTTTGTCTCTCTGTCTGTCTGCCTGCCTGTCTGACTGCCTGCCTTCTTGCCTGCTGGCTGTATGTTTATCTGCCTACCTCTGCCTCAGTCTTTGTACCTGTCTGTGTCTAATTTACTTGACCATGAATCAGTGGTGGATCTGGTTGTGTATTTCTCCCAGCTGTGGAGCTAAGATTCTCTGCCTGCTATTGTTTGATGGAAACTGTGACTAATGTGTAATTGGTCACTGGCAGTAGCTTGTGTCAACAGACAGCATTAAGCCACTAGACCCCTGTTAAACTGGACAGTTGCTGTAGGTTTTAAACTGTGTCAAACAGTGAGTCTACCTTTTCCTCTCAAATAAACTGTCCTCTAAGTTTTACACATGAAGACATAATCTGGCATAACTTGATAAGTCTTTGTAGCAGCACATTTGTACTTCCAGTGTATCATTGCAACATAACATACATATTACATACTGTGTGCCACATTTGAATGTTGTGCATGTAATATTTCCATGCAATCCATTTGCATATATAATGTAAACTTCAACAGCCGTTTTCTTCATTTTCACTTTTTGATCCCTACCATGTTCAATGCTCCATAACTTTGCCAACTTTTGTAGCAGTCATATTTTCTAAAACCGTGTAACGCCCCCTACCAAACCTTTACAAGGATGTAAGAATTTTTTTATACAATTTTTCCGACGTATTAGACCAAAGGACTTCAGGGCCTCTTGGCCCATTTTTTATTTCATGCTTTGCATCCAACTATTGATGTAATTAATGCACCGTTCCATGGACTCGCGATTTCTGTGCATAGAATCGGGGTTAAATCCACAGTACACCTGATTGTCATCAGCATACACATGCCCCAACATACCGTGCTGATCAATGATATGAAAAACAGGGCTAGAATACGCTGTGAATTCCACAGGACCGAGGTATGATCCTTGCGGTACTCCCTGATCAAGTTTAAACTGGTCAGACACCATACCATCCATAATAATTCGTTGCGACCTTTACTGAAGATATGATGAAAAACAATTTAGAGCTGTGCCTGATACACCAAAAGAACAATTCATAATACTCAACAAAATCTCATGATCCACAGCATCAAAAGCCGACGACACATTAATTAAAACTCGTTGTGTGACCTTCTGTTGGTCCATGTTTAAATAAAAGAATGTCAGACTGGACCTAAACAAGTGCAGTTTCAGTAGACTGACAAGGTGGCAAAGGAAATCCACATTATAAATGAAACCAAAGATGGTCTAAACAGCCCGTTCTGTTAATTTAGAGATATACTGCAGATTCGATACAGGGCGATAGTTTTTTGGAATAGGATCCAGTCCTGCTTTTTTAAGCAGCGGCACTACAAGTGTAGTCTTCCATTCATGTGGCAATTCCCCAGCAGCAATGGCATGACAACAGATGGCATGACAACAGAGAGTCATGATTTTTATTCAGTCTCCAGATCAATTCAGCTTTACGTCTTTGCGACAATAGTGTTTTGAGTTCATCATCAAACCATGGCACCAGTGGCCTCACTACAATAGTTTTGGATTTGGTGGGTGCGTGCCTATCCAACAACTGTCTTAATGCTGTATTGTATTCACCAGCTAGATGATTGAAATCCGTGATGCTCAATAGTGCATTAGCTATACCCTTGAAGTCAGTGCTGAAAACGTTGTTATCAATTTGTGTCAGTTTCCTGTACGATATAGTACATGTCTCTAAAGGAGGTCAATGGCAATGTCAATGGCAATGTCAATGGCAATGGCAATGGCAATGTCAATGGCAATGGCAATGGCAGTGTCAATGGCAATGGCAATGGCAATGTCAATGTCAATGGCAATGTAAATGTCAATGGCAATGGCAATGGCAATGGCAATGGCAATGGCAATGTCAATGGTAATGTCAATGGCAATGGCAATGTCAATGTCAATGGCAATGGCAATGGCAATGTCAATGGCAATGGCAATGTCAATGGCAATGGCAATGGCAATGGCAACTCTCGCTCTCTCTTTCTCACTGGCTCTGGTGTTTTCTCTCTCTTTGTCTGTCTGTCTTTCTGTCTGTCTGTCTGTCTGTCTCTCTCTCTCTCTCTCTCTCAAACACACACATATACAAACTCTCTCTCTCACTCACACACACACACACGCACACACACACCTACACACACACCCTCCCCTCTCTCTCTCTCTCTCTCTCTCTCTCTCACACACACACACACACACACACACACACACATACACACACACCCTCCCCCTCTCTCTCTCTCTCTCTCTCTCTCTTACTCGCTCTCTTATTGCATCACGCTCTTTTCCAAGTATACTACTAGGGGACAGCCCTCCATTCTTGAGCCGAAAAAAGTTCATTTATAACAAAAATATAATGATTGGCATAAAATCAGGTTGTGTCATCAAAATGCAACATTTCAAGTGTTTTGTAAATATAATTTACTTTCACCCTCCCTTAACCTGACAGTGCTTAATTTTGGTCACTAAACGGTGCACTAATAACTGAAATAATAAAATATACATTACTTTTAAAGTTTTGTTAATAAATTACAACCAAATACCTTACAATATATTGTTTGGAGTTCAGATAATATATGTAGCTTATAGAGTGTATCGGACATGTTGGCCAACTATAAATTTGTATTTAACGTAGTTATGGACGATCTCATAATGCAATTTTAAATTGGTCAATGTATATCAATGCATAATAGCATTGTCACAAATTCTACCCATTGTTGCCAGTCTGTACACCAAATGTCATACAATTATACTATTCTTAATTAATGTTCCCTTTTGCAATAGTGTGCTCTTTTCTACGCATTAACACATCCACCAAGGATAACATTAAACAATGGATGCTACAATGTTTTAAATTAAGAATCAGAATTAGCACATCAACGGCGTGGCAATGTGCGTTCGTGTATATACGTGTCTGTGTGCCTCTTTTTCTCTGTCTGTCTGTCTGTCTGCCTGCCAGGCAGCTTGTTGCTGGCTGTATGTTTATCTGCCTACCTCTGCCTATGCCTTTGTACCTGTCCGTGTCTCTGCATCTCTGTATCTCTTCTCTGTCCAGTCTGACACTCTATCTGGTTGTTTTTCTGTCTGTCTCTCTGTCTCTCTCTGTCTCTCTCTCTGTCTCTCTCTGTCTCTCTCTCTGTCTCTCTCTCTGTCTGTCTCTCTCTCTCTCTCTCTCTCTCTCTCCGTCTCCGTCTCCGTCTCCGTCTCCGTCTCCGTCTCCGTCTCCGTCTCCGTCTCCGTCTCTCTCCGACTCTCTCTCTCAGACTCTCTCTCCCGGGTGCTTGCCCAGCTGCTTACTGACTATATGTTTGCCTTCTTATATATGCCTCTACCTCTGTATCCGCCTTCGCCTCCGCCTCTGACACTGTCGATATCTCTGTTGCTGTTACAATGTTTTAAATTAAGAATTAGGATTAGCACTTA
>JAHLWY010002882.1:0-10144 GCA_020002185.1 Paraescarpia echinospica | reverse complement strand
ACTGTCACATATACCCTCCTATGCGGACACTGTCACATACACCCTCCTACGTGCCCACTGTCAGATACACCCTCCTATGTACCCACTGTCACATACACCCTCCTATGCGCCAACTGTCACATACACACACCTATCTACCCACTGTCACATACACCCTCTTTTGGGCCCACTATCACATACACCCTCCTATGGGCCCACTATCACATACACCCTCCTATGGGCCCACTGTCACATACACCTTCCTTTGGGCACACTGTCACATACACCCTGCTATGCACCCACTGTCACATACACCCTACTATGCACCCACTGTCACATACACCCTCCTATGGGCCCACTGTAACATACACCCTATTATGCACCAACTGTCACATACACCCTCCTATGTGGACACTGTCACATACACCCTCCTATGGGCCCACTGTCAGATACACCCTCCTATGCACCCACTGTCACATACACCCACATATGGGCCCACTGTCCCATACACCCTACTATGCACCCACTGTCACGTACACCCTCCTATGCACCCACTGTCACATACACCCTACTATGCGCCCACTGTCACATACACCCTCCTATGCACCCACTGTCACATACACCCTCATATGCACCCACTGTCACATACACACTCCTATGGGCCCACTGCCACATACACCCTCCTATGGGCCCACTGTCACATACACCCTCCTACGCGCCCACTGTGACATACACCCTACTATGCACCCACTGTCACATACACCCTCCTATGCACCCACTGTCACATACACTCTCATAGGCACCCACTGTCACATACACTCTCATAGGCACCCACTGTCACATACACCCTACTATGCACCCATTGTCACATACACCGTCCTATGGGCCCACTGTCACATAAACCCTCATATGCAACCACTGTCACATATACCCTACTATGCACCCACTGTCACTTACACCCTCCTATGGGCCCACTGTCACATACACCCTACTATGCACCCACTGTCACATACACCCTCCTATGGGCCCACTCTCACATTCACCCTCCTACACGCCCACTGTCACATACACCCTCCTATGTGCCAACTGTCACATACACCGTCATATGCACCCACTGTCACATACACCCTACTATGCACCCACTGTCACATACACCCTCCTATGCGCCCACTGTCACATACACCCTCATATGCACCCACTGTCACTTACACCCTCCTATGGGCCCAATGTCACATACACACTCCTATGGGCCCACTGCCACATACACCCTCCTATGGGCCCACTGTCACATACACCCTCCTACGCACCCACTGTCACATACACTCTACTATGCACCCACTGTCACATACACCCTCCTATGCACCCACTGTCACATACACCCACATAGGCACCCACTGTCACATACACCCTACTATGCACCCATTGTCACATACACCGTCCTATGGGCCCACTGTCACATAAACCCTCATATGCAACCACTGTCACATATACCCTACTATGCACCCACTGTCACTTACACCCTCCTATGGGCCCACTGTCACGTACACTCTACTATGCACCCACTGTCACATACACCCTCCTATGGGCCCACTCTCACATACACCCTCCTACACGCCCACTGTCACATACACCCTCCTATGTGCCAACTATCACATACACCGTCATATGCACCCACTGTCACATACACCCTACTATGCACCCACTGTCACATACACCCTCCTATGGGCCCACTGTCACATACACCCTACTATGCACCCACTGTCACATACACCCTCCTATGTGGACACTGTCACATACACCCTCCTATGGGCCCACTGTTACTTACACCCTCCTATGCCCCCACTGTCACATACACCATACCATGCACCCACTGTCACATACAAACTCCTATGGGCCCACTGTCACATACAACCACCTATGGGCCCACTATCACATACACCCTCCTATGGGCCCACTTTCACATACACCTTCCTATGGTCCCAGTGTCACATACACCCTAATATACACAAACTGTCACATACACCCTACTATGAATCCACTGTCACATACACCCTCCTATGGGCCCACTGTCACATACACCCTCCTATGGGCCAACTGTCACATACACCCTCCTATCTTCCCACTGTCACATACACCCTCCTATGGGCCAACTGTCACATACACCCTCCTATCTTCCCACTGTCACATACACCCTCCTATGGGCCAACTATCACATACACCCTCATATAGGCCCATTGTCACATACACATTCCTATGGCCCCAGTGTCACATACACTCTCCTATCTACCTACTGTCACATACACCCTCCTATGGGCCGACTGTCATATACACCCTCCTACACGCCCACTGTCACATACACCCTCGTATGCAGACACTGTCACATACACCCTGCTATGGGCCCACTGTCACATAACCCTACTATGCACCCATTGTCACATACAACCTACAATGCACCCACTGTCACATACATCCTCCTACGCGCCCACAATCACACATACCCTACTATGCACCCAATGTCACATACACCGTCCTATGCATCCACTGTCACATACACCCTACTATGCACACACTGTCACATACACACTCCTATGGGCCAACTGTCACATACACCTTACTATCCACCCACTGTCACATATACCCTCCTATGCGGACACTGTCACATACACCCTCCTACGCGCCCACTGTCACATACACCCTCCTATGCACCCACTGTCACATACACCCACATATGGGCCCACTGTCACATACACCGTACTATGCACCCACTGTCACCTACACCCTCCTAAGCACCCACTGTCACAAACACACTCCTATGCGCCCACTGTCACATACACCCTACTATGCACCCACTGTCACATACACCCTCCTATGCACCCACTGTCACATACACGCTACTATGCACCCACTGTCAAAAACACCCTCCTAAGCACCCACTGTCACAAACACCCTCATATGCGCCCACTGTCACATATACCCTCCTATGCGGACACTGTCACATACACCCACCTACGCGCCCACTGTCACATACACCCTCCTATGCACCCACTGTCACATACACCCAAATATGGGCCCACTGTCACATACACCGTACTATGCACCCACTGTCACATACACCCTCCTAAGCGCCCACTGTCACACACACCCTCCTATGCGCCCACTGTCACATACACCCTACTATGCACCCACTGTCACATACACCCTCCTATGCACCCACTGTCACATACACGCTACTATACATCCACTGTCAAAAACACCCTCCTAAGCACCCACTGTCACAAACACCCTTATATGCGCCCACTGTCACGTACACCCTCCTACGCGCCCACTGTCACATACACCCTACTATGCACCCACTGTCACATACACCCTCCAATGCACACACTGTCACATACACCCTCCTAAGAACCCACTGTCATATACACCCTCCTAAGGGACACTGTCAGATACACCCTTCTATGCACCCACTGTCAAATACACACACATAAGGGCCCACTGTCGCATACACCCTACTATGCACCCACTGTCACATACACCCTCCTAAGCACCCACTGTCACAAACACCCTCATATGCGCCCACTATCACATACACCCTCCTACACGCCCACTGTCACATACACCCTTCTATGCACCCACTGTCACATACACCCTCCTATGCACCCACTGTCACATACACCCTCATATGCACCCACTGACACATACACTCTACTATGCACACACTGTCACATACACCCTCCTATGGGCCCACTGTTATATACACCCTCCTATGCGGCCACAGTCACATACACCATACTATGCATCCACTGTCACCTACACCCTCCTATGGGCCCACTGTCACATACACACTCCTATGGGCCCACAGCCACATACAACCTCCTATGGGCCCACTGTCACATACTCCCTCCTATGGGCCACTGTCACATACACCCTCCTTTTGGCCATCTATCACAAACACCCTCCTATGGGCCCACTGTCACATACACTTTCCAATGGACCCACTGTCACATACACCCTACTATGCACCCTCTGTCGCATACACCCTCCTATGGGCCCACTGTCACATACACCCTCCTATGGGCCCACTGTAACATAACCCTACTATGCACCCATTGTCACATACACCCTACTATGCACCCACTGTCACATACACCCTACTATGCACCCACTGTCACAAACACCCTCCTATAGGCTCACTGTTACATACTCCCTCCTATGCGCCCACTGTCACATACACCATACTATGCACCCACTATCACATACACCCTCCTATGGGCCCACTATCACATACACCCTCCTATGCAGACACTGTCACATACACCCTGCTATGGGCCCACTGTCACATAACCCTACTATGCACCCATTGTCACATACATCCTACAATGCACCCACTGTCACATACACCCACCTATGGGCCCACTGTCACATACATCCTCCTACGCGCCCACTATCACATACACCCTACTATGCACCCAATGTCACATACACCGTCCTATGCATCCACTGTCACATACACCCTACTATGCACCCACTGTCACATATACACTCATATGGGCCAACTGTCACATACACCCTACTATGCACCCACTGTCACATATACCCTCCTATGAGGACACTGTCACATACACCCTCCTATGTGCCCACTGTCAGATACACCCTCCTATGTACCCACTGTCACATACACCCTCCTATGCGCCAACTGTCACATACACACACCTATCTACCCACTGTCACATACAACCTCTTTTGGGCCCACTATCACATACACCCTCCTATGGGCCCACTATCACATACACCCTCCTATGGGCCCACTGTCACATACACCTTCCTTTGGGCACACTGTCACATACACCCTGCTATGCACCCAATGTCGTATACACGCTCCTATGGGCCCAATGTCACATACACCCTCCTATGGGTCCACTGTAACATAACCCTGCTATGCACTCATTGTCACATACACCCTACTATGCACCAACTGTCACATACAACCTCCTAAGCACCCACTGTCACATACATCCTGATATGCACCCACTGTCACATACACCCTACTATGCACCCACTGTCACATATACCCACCTATGGGCCCACTGTCACATACACCCTTCTATGCACCCACTGTCACATACACCCTCCTAAGCACCCACTATCACATACATCCTGATATGCGCCCACTGTCACATACACCCTCCTACTGTCACTGTCACATACACCCTCCTATGCACCCACTGTCACATACACCCTACTATGCACCCACTGTCACATACACCCTCCTATGTGCCCACTGGCACATACACCCTACTATGCACTCACTGTCACATACACCCTCGTATGCAGACACTGTCAGATACACCCTCCTGGGCGGACACTGTCACATACACTCTCCTATGCGCCAACTGTCAGATACATCCTCCTGTGCACCCAGTGTCACGTACACCCTCCTATGTGCCAACTGTCACACACACCCTCCTATCTACCCACTGTCACATACACCCTCCTATGGGCCCACTCTCACATACACGATCCTATGGGCCCACTCTCACATACACCCTCCTACATACCCACTGTCACATACACCCTCCTATGTGCCCACTGTCACATACACCCTCATATGCACCCACTGTCACATACACCCTACTATGCACCCACTGTCACATACACCCTCCTATGGGCCCACTGTCACATACACCCTCCTATGGGCCCACTGTAACATAACCCTACTATGCACCCATTGTCACATAAACCCTACTATGCACCCACTGTCACATACACCCTACTATACACCCACTGTCACAAACACCCTCCTATAGGCTCACTGTTACATACTCCCTCCTATGCGCCCACTGTCACATACACCATACTATGCACCCACTGTCACATACTCCCTCCTATGGGTCCACTATCACATACACCCTCCTATGCGCCCACTATCACATACACCCTCCTATGCAGACACTGTCACATACACCCTGCTATGGGCCCACTGTCACATAACCCTACTATGCACCCATTGTCACATACATCCTACAATGCACCCACTGTCACATACACCCACCTATGGGCCCACTGTCACATACATCCTCCTACGCGCCCACTATCACATACACCCTACTATGCACCCAATGTCACATACACCGTCCTATGCATCCACAGTCACATACACCCTACTATGCACCCACTGTCACATATACACTCCTATGGGCCAACTGTCACATACACCCTACTATGCACCCACTGTCACATATACCCTCCTATGAGGACACTGTCACATACACCCTCCTATGTGCCCACTGTCAGATACACCCTCCTATGTACCCACTGTCACATACACCCTCCTATGCGCCAACTGTCATATACACACACCTATCTACCCACTGTCACATACACCCTCTTTTGGGCCCACTATCACATACACCCTCCTATGGGCCCACTATCACATACACCCTCCTATGGGCCCACTGTCACATACACCTTCCTTTGGGCACACTGTCACATACACCCTGCTATGCACCCACTGTCACATACACCCTACTATGCACCCACTGTCACATACACCCTCCTATGGGCCCACTGTAACATACACCCTATTATGCACCAACTGTCACATACACCCTCCTATGTGGACACTGTCACATACACCCTCCTATGGGACCACTGTCAGATACATCCTCCTATGCACCCACTGTCACATACACCCACATATGGGCCCACTGTCCCATACACCCTACTATGCACCCACTGTCACGTACACCCTCCTATGCGCCCACTGTCACATACACCCTACTATGCACCCACTGTCACATACACCCTCCTATGCACCCACTGTCACATACACCCTCATATGCACCCACTGTCACATACACACTCCTATGGGCCCACTGCCACATACACCCTCCTATGGGCCCACTGTCACATACACCCTCCTACGCGCCCACTGTGACATACACCCTACTATGCACCCACTGTCACATACACCCTCCTATGCACCCACTGTCACATACACTCTCATAGGCACCCACTGTCACATACACTCTCATAGGCACCCACTGTCACATACACCCTACTATGCACCCATTGTCACATACACCGTCCTATGGGCCCACTGTCACATAAACCCTCATATGCAACCACTGTCACATATACCCTACTATGCACCCACTGTCACACACACACTCCTATGGGCCAACTGTCACATACACCCTACTATGCACCCACTGTCACATATACCCTCCTATGCGGACACTGTCACATACACCCTCCTATGCGCCCACTGTCAGATACACCCTCCTATGTACCCACTGTCACATACACCCTCCTATGGGCCAACTGTCACATACACCCTACTATGCACCCACTGTCACATATACCCTCCTATGCGGACACTGTCACATACACCCTCCTACGCGCCCACTGTCAGATACACCCTCCTATGTACCCACTGTCACATACACCCTCCTATGCGCCAACTGTCACATACACCCTCTTATCTACCCACTGTCACATACACCCTCTTTTGGGCCCACTGTCACATACACCCTCCTATGCACCCATTTTCACATACACTCTACAATGCACCCACTGTCGCATACACCCTCCTATGGGCCCACTGTCAGATACACCCTCCTATGTACCCACTGTCACATACACCCACCTATGCGCCCACTGTCACATACACCCTACTATGCACCCACTGTCACATACACCCTCCTATGCACCCACTGTCACATACACTCTCATAGGCACCCACTGTCACATACACCCTACTATGCACCCATTGTCACATACACCGTCCTATGGGCCCACTGTCACATAAACCCTCATATGCAACCACTGTCACATATACCCTACTATGCACCCACTGTCACTTACACCCTCCTATGGGCCAACTGTCACATACACCCTACTATGCACCCACTGTCACATACACCCTCCTATGGGCCCACTCTCACATTCACCCTCCTACACGCCCACTGTCACATACACACTCCTATGTGCCAACTGTCACATACACCGCCATATGCACCCACTGTCACATACACCCTACTATGCACCCACTGTCACATACACCCTCCTATGGGCCCACTGTCACATACACCCTCCTATGGGACCACTCTCACATACACCCTACTACGCACCCACTGTCACATACACCCTCCTATGGGCCCACTGTCACATACACTTCCTATGGGCCCACTGTCACACATACCCTCCTATGGGCCTACTGTCACATACACCCTAATATGCACCCATTGTCACATACACCCTATAATGCACCCACTGTCACATACACCCTCCTACGCGCCCAGTGTCACATACACCCTCCTATGGGCCCACTGTCACATACACCCTACTATGCACCCACTGTCACATAAACCCTCCTATGCGCCCACTGTCACATACACCCTACTCTGCACCCACTGTCACATATACCCTCCTATGCACAAACTGTCACATACACCCTCATAGGCACCCACTGTCACATACACCCTACTATGCACCCATTGTCACATACACCGTCCTATGGGCCCACTGTCACATAAACCCTGATATGCAACCACTGTCACATATACCCTACTATGCACCCACTGTCACTTACACCCTCCTATGGGCCCACTGTCACATACACCCTACTATGCACCCACTGTCACATACACCCTCCTATGGGCCCACTCTCACATACACCCTCCTACACGCCCACTGTCACATACACTCTCCTATGTGCCAACAGTCACATACACCGTCATATGCACCCACTGTCACATACACCCTACTATGCACCCACTGTCACATACACCATCCTATGGGCCCACTGTCACATACACCCTACTATGCACCCACTGTCACATACACCCTCCTATGTGGACACTGTCACATACACCCTCCTATGGGCCCACTGTTACTTACACCCTCCTATGCCCCCACTGTCACATACACCATACTATGCACCCACTGTCACATACACACTCCTATGGGCCCACTGTCACATACACCCTCCTATGGGCCCACTATCACAGACACCCTCCTATGGGCCCACATTCACATACACCTTCCTATGGTCCCAGTGTCACATACACCCTAATATACACAAACTGTCACATACACCCTACTATGAATCCACTGTCACATACACCCTCCTATGGGCCCACTGTCACATACACCCTCCTATGGGCCAACTGTCACATACACCCTCCTATCTACCCACTGTCACATACACCCTCCTATGGGCCCACTATCACATACACCCTCCTATGGGCCCATTGTCACATACACCTTCCTATGGCCCCAGTGTCACATACACCCTCCTATCTACCTACTGTCACATACACCCTCCTATGGGCCGACTGTCACATACACCCTCCTACACGCCCACTGTCACATACACCCTCCTATGCAGACACTGTCACATACACCCTGCTATGGGCCCACTTGCACATAACCCTACTATGCACCCATTGTCACATACACCCTACAATGCACCCACTGTCACATACACCCTCCTATGGGCCCACTGTCACATACATCCTCCTACGCGCCCACTGTCACACACACCCTACTATGCACCCACTGTCACATACACCGTCCTATGCATCCACTGTCACATACACCCTACTATGCACCCACTGTCACACACACACTCCTATGGGCCAACTGTCACATACACCCTACTATGCACCCATGTCACATATACCCTCCTATGCGGACACTGTCACATACACCCTCCTAAGCGCCCACTGTCAGATACACCCTCCTATGTACCCACTGTCACATACACCCTCCTATGGGCCAACTGTCACATACACCCTACTATGCACCCACTGTCACATATACCCTCCTATGCGGACACTGTCACATACACCCTCCTACGCGCCCACTGTCAGATACACCCTCCTATGTACCCACTGTCATATACACCCTCCTATGCGCCAACTGTCACATACACCCTCTTATCTACCCACTGTCACATACACCCTCTTTTGGGCCCACTGTCACATACACCCTCCTATGCACCCATTTTCACATACACTCTACAATGCACCCACTGTCGCATACACCCTCCTATGGGCCCACTGTCAGATACACCCTCCTATGCACCCACTGTCACATACACCCACCTATGGGCCCACTGTCACATACACCCTACTATGCACCCACTGTCACATACACCCTCCTA
>JAHLWY010002881.1:0-10148 GCA_020002185.1 Paraescarpia echinospica | reverse complement strand
GTTGTTAGATCTGTAGATAGAGTGGACTCTATGTACAACAGCCCTGTATCTACTGGCAGTCATGTATGTTGTTAGGTCCGTAGATAGAGTGGACTCTATGTGCAACAGCCCTGTATCTACTGGCAGTCATGTATGTTGTTAGGTCTGAAGATGGAGTGGACTCTGTACAACAGCCCTGTATCTACTGGCAGTCATGTATGTTGTTAGGTCTGTAGATAGAGTGGACACTATGTACAACACCCCTGTATCTACTGACAGTCATATATGTTGTTAGGTCCGTAGATAGAGTGGACTCTATGTACAACAGCCGTGTATCTACTGGCAGTCATGTATGTTGTTAGGTCTGTAGATAGAGTGGACTCTGTACAATAGCCCTGTATCTACTGGCAGTCATATATGTTGTTAGGTCCGTAGATAGAGTGGACTCTATGTACAACACCCCTGTATCTACTGGCAGTCATGTATGTTGTTAGGTCTGTAGATAGAGTGGACTCTATGTACAACACCCCTGTATCTACTGGCAGTCATGTATGTTGTTAGGTCTGTAGATAGAGTGGCCTCTATGTACAACACCCCTGTATCTACTGGCAGTCATGTATGTTGTTAGGTCTGTAGATAGAGTGGACGCTGTGTACAACATCCCTGTATCTACTGGCAGTCATGTATGTTGTTAGATCTGTAGATAGAGTGGACTCTATGTACAACAGCCCTGTATCTACTGGCAGTCATGTATGTTGTTAGATCTGTAGATAGAGTGGACTCTATGTACAACAGCCCTGTATCTACTGGCAGTCATGTATGTTGTTAGGTCTGTAGATAGAGTGGACTCTATGTACAACAGCCCTGTATCTACTGGCAGTCATGTATGTTGTTAGGTCCGTAGATAGAGTGGACTCTATGTACAACAGCCCTGTATCTACTGACAGTCATATATGTTGTTAGGTCCGTAGATAGAGTGGACTCTATGTACAACAGCCTTGTATCTACTGGCAGTCATGTATGTTGTTAGGTCTGTAGATACAGTGGACTCTATGTACAACAGCCCTGTATCTACTGGCAGTCATGTATGTTGTTAGGTCTGTAGATACAGTGGACTCTATGTACAACAGCCCTGTATCTACTGGCAGTCATGTATGTTGTTAGGTCTGTAGATAGAGTGGACTCTATGTACAACACCCCTGTATCTACTGGCAGTCATGTATGTTGTTAGGTCTGTAGATAGAGTGGACTCTATGTACAACACTCCTGTATCTACTGGCAGTCATGTATGTTGTACGCTGTGTACAACATCCCTGTATCTACTGGCAGTCATGTATGTTGTTAGATCTGTAGATAGAGTGGACTCTATGTACAACAGCCCTGTATCTACTGGCAGTCATGTATGTTGTTAGGTCCGTAGATAGAGTGGACTCTATGTACAACAGCCCTGTATCTACTGGCAGTCATGTATCTTGTTAGGTCCGTAGATAGAGTGGACTCTATGTACAACAGCCCTGTATCTACTGGCAGTCATGTATGTTGTTAGGTCTGTAGATAGTGTGGACTCTATGTACAACAGCCCTGTATCTACTGGCAGTCATGTATGTTGTTAGGTCTGTAGATAGAGTGGACTCTATGTACAACAGCCCTGTATCTACTGGCAGTCATGTATGTTTTTAGGTCCGTAGATAGAGTGGACTCTATGTACAACAGCCCTGTATCTACTGGCAGTCATGCATGTTGTTAGGTCCATAGATAGAGTGGACTCTATGTACAACAGCGCTGTATCTACTGGCAGTCATGTATGTTGTTAGGTCCGTAGATAGAGTGGACTCTATGTACAACAGCCCTGTATCTACTGGCAGTCATATATGTTTTAGGTCCGTAGATAGAGTGGACTCTATGTACAACAGCCCTGTATCTACTGGCAGTCATGTATGTTGTTAGGTCCGTAGATACAGTGGACTCTATGAACAACAGCCCTGTATCTACTGGCAGTCATGTATGTTGTTAGGTCTGTAGATACAGTGGACTCTATGTACAACAGCCCTGTATCTACTGGCAGTCATGTATGTTGTTAGGTCTGTATATACAGTGGACTCTATGTACAACAGCCCTGTATCTACTGGCAGTCATGTATGTTGTTAGGTCTGTATATACAGTGGACTCTATGTACAACAGCCCTGTATCTACTGGCAGTCATGTATGTTGTTAGGTCTGTAGATAGAGTGGACACTATGTACAACACCCCTGTATCTACTGACAGTCATATATGTTGTTAGGTCCGTAGATAGAGTGGAATCTATGTACAACAGCCCTGATTCTACTGGCAGTCATGTATGTTGTTAGGTCTGTAGACAGAGTGGACTCTATGTACAACAGCCCTGTATCTACTGGCAGTCATGTATGTTGTTAGGTCTGTAGACAGAGTGGACGCTATGTACAACAGCCCTGTATCTACTGGCAGTCATGTATATTGTTAGGTCTGTAGATAGAATGGACTCTGTACAACAGCGCTGTATCTACTGGCAGTCATGTATGTTGTTAGGTCTGTAGATAGCGTGGACTCTATGTACAACAGCCCTGTATCTATTGGCAGTCATGTATGTGGTTAGGTCTGTAGATAGAGTGGACTCTGTACAACAACCCTGTATCTACTGGCAGTCATGTATGATGTTAGGTCTGTAGATAGTGTGGACTCTATGTATAACAGCCCTGTATCTACTGGCAGTCATGTATGTTGTTAGGTCTGTAGATGGAGTGGACTCTATGTACAACAGCCCTGTATCTACTGGCAGTCATGTATGTTGTTAGGTCTGTAGATAGAGTGGAACCTATATACAACAGCCCTGTATCTACTGGCAGTCATGTATGTTGTTAGGTCTGTAGATAGTGTGGACTCTGTACAACAGCCCTGTATCTACTGGCAGTCATGTATGTTGTTAGGTCTGTAGATGGAGTGGACTCTGTACAACAGCCATGTATCTACTGGCAGTCATATATGTTGTTAGGTCCGTAGACAGAGTGGACTCTATGTACAACAGCCCTGTATCTACTGGCAGTCATGTATGTTGTTAGGTCTGTAGATAGAGTGGACTCTGTACAATAGCCCTGTATCTACTGGCAGTCATATATGTTGTTAGGTCCGTAGATAGAGTGGACTCTATGTACAACAGCCCTGTATCTACTGGCAGTCATGTATATTGTTAGGTCTGTAGATAGAGTGGACTCTATGTACAATACCCCTGTATCTACTGGCAGTCATGTATGTTGTTAGGTCTGTAGATAGAGTGGACTCTATGTACAACACCCCTGTATCTACTGGCAGTCATGTATGTTGTTAGGTCTGTAGATAGAGTGGACGCTGTGTACAACATCCCTGTATCTACTGGCAGTCATGTATGTTGTTAGATCCGTAGATAGAGTGGACTCTATGTACAACAGCCCTGTATCTACTGGCAGTCATGTATGTTGTTAGGTCCGTAGATAGAGTGGACTCTATGTACAACAGCCCTGTATCTACTGGCAGTCATGTATGTTGTTAGGTCTGTAGATAGCGTGGACTCTATGTACAACAGCCCTGTATCTACTGGCAGTCATGTATGTTGTTAGGTCCGTAAATAGAGTGGACTCTATGTAGATAGAGTGGACTCTATGTACAACAGCCCTGTATCTATTGGCAGTCATATATGTTGTTAGGTCCGTAGATAGAGTGGACTCTATGTACAACAGCCCTGTATCTACTTGCAGTCATATATGTTGTTAGGTCCGTAGATAGAGTGGACTCTATGTACAACAGCCCTGTATCTACTGGCAGTCATGTATGTTGTTAGGTCTGTAGATACAGTGGACTCTATGAACAACAGCCCTGTATCTACTGGCAGTCATGTATGTTGTTAGGTCTGTAGATACAGTGGACTCTATGAACAACAGCCCTGTATCTACTGGCAGTCATGTATGTTGTTAGGTCTGTAGATACAGTGGACTCTATGTACAACAGCCCTGTATCTACTGGCAGTCATGTATGTTGTTAGGTCTGTAGATAGTGGACTCTATGAACAACAGCCCTGTATCTATTGGCAGTCATGTATGTTGTTAGGTCTGTAGATACAGTGGACACTATGTACAACAGCCCTGTATCTACTGGCAGTCATGTATGTTGTTAGGTCTGTAGATAGAGTGGACTCTATGTACAACACCCCTGTATCTACTGGCAGTCATGTATGTTGTTAGGTCTGTAGATAGAGTGGACTCTATGTACAACACCCCTGTATCTACTGGCAGTCATGTATGTTGTTAGGTCTGTAGATAGAGTGGACGCTGTGTACAACATCCCTGTATCTACTGGCAGTCATGTATGTTGTTAGATCTGTAGATAGAGTGGACTCTATGTACAACAGCCCTGCATCTACTGGCAGTCATGTATGTTGTTAGGTCCGTAGATAGAGTGGACTCTATGTACAACAGCCCTGTATCTACTGGCAGTCATGTATGTTGTTAGGTCCGTAGATAGAGTGGACTCTATGTACAACAGCCCTGTATCTACTGACAGTCATATATGTTGTTAGGTCCGTAGATAGAGTGGACTCTATGTACAACAGCCTTGTATCTACTGGCAGTCATGTATGTTGTTAGGTCCGTAGATACAGTGGACTCTATGAACAACAGCCCTGTATCTACTGGCAGTCATGTATGTTGTTAGGTCTGTAGATACAGTGGACTCTATGTACAACAGCCCTGTATCTACTGGCAGTCATGTATGTTGTTAGGTCTGTATATACAGTGGACTCTATGTACAACAGCCCTGTATCTACTGGCAGTCATGTATGTTGTTAGGTCTGTATATACAGTGGACTCTATGTACAACAGCCCTGTATCTACTGGCAGTCATGTATGTTGTTAGGTCTGTAGATAGAGTGGACACTATGTACAACACCCCTGTATCTACTGACAGTCATATATGTTGTTAGATCCGTAGATAGAGAGGACTCTATGTACAACAGCCCTGATTCTACTGGCGGTCATGTATGTTGTTAGGTCTGTAGACAGAGTGGACTCTATGTACAACAGCCCTGTATCTACTGGCAGTCATGTATGTTGTTAGGTCTGTAGACAGAGTGGACGCTATGTACAACAGCCCTGTATCTACTGGCAGTCATGTATATTGTTAGGTCTGTAGATAAAATGGACTCTGTACAACAGCGCTGTATCTACTGGCAGTCATGTATGTTGTTAGGTCTGTAGATAGCGTGGACTCTATGTACAACAGCCCTGTATCTATTGGCAGTCATGTATGTGGTTAGGTCTGTAGATAGAGTGGACTCTGTACAACAACCCTGTTTCTACTGGCAGCCATGTATGATGTTAGGTCTGTAGATAGTGTGGACTCTATGTATAACAGCCCTGTATCTACTGGCAGTCATGTATGTTGTTAGGTCTGTAGATGGAGTGGACTCTATGTACAACAGCCCTGTATCTACTGGCAGTCATGTATGTAGTTAGGTCTGTAGATAGAGTTGAACCTATATACAACAGCCCTGTATCTACTGGCAGTCATGTATGTTGTTAGGTCTGTAGATAGTGTGGACTCTGTACAACAGCCCTGTATCTACTGGCAGTCATGTATGTTGTTAGGTCTGTAGATGGAGTGGACTCTGTGCAACAGCCCTGTATCTACTGGCAGTCATATATGTTGTTAGGTCCGTAGATAGAGTGGACTCTATGTACAACAGCCCTGTATCTACTGGCAGTCATGTATGTTGTTAGGTCTGTAGACAGAGTGGACTCTGTACAATAGCCCTGTATCTACTGGCAGTCATATATGTTGTTAGGTCCGTAGATAGAGTGGACTCTATGTACAACAGCCCTGTATCTACTGGCAGTCATGTATATTGTTAGGTCTGTAGATAGAGTGGACTCTATGTACAATACCCCTGTATCTACTGGCAGTCATGTATGTTGTTAGGTCTGTAGATAGAGTGGACTCTATGTACAACACCCCTGTATCTACTGGCAGTCATGTATGTTGTTCGGTCTGTAGATAGAGTGGACTCTATGTACAACACCCCTGTATCTACTGGCAGTCATGTATGTTGTTAGGTCTGTAGATAGAGTGGACTCTATGTACAACACCCCTGTATCTACTGGCAGTCATGTATGTTGTTAGGTCTGTAGATAGAGTGGACGCTGTGTACAACATCCCTGTATCTACTGGCAGTCATGTATGTTGTTAGGTCCGTAGATAGAGTGGACTCTATGTACAACAGCCCTGTATCTACTGGCAGTCATGTATGTTGTTAGGTCCGTAGATAGAGTGGACTCTATGTACAACAGCCCTGTATCTACTGGCAGTCATGTATGTTGTTAGGTCTGTAGATAGCGTGGACTCTATGTACAACAGCCCTGTATCTACTGGCAGTCATGTATGTTGTTAGGTCCGTAGATAGAGTGGACTCTATGTAGATAGAGTGGACTCTATGTACAACAGCCCTGTATCTATTGGCAGTCATGTATGTTGTTAGGTCCGTAGATAGAGTGGACTCTATGTACAACAGCCCTGTATCTACTGGCAGTCATATATGTTGTTAGGTCCGTAGATAGAGTGGACTCTATGTACAACAGCCCTGTATCTACTGGCAGTCATGTATGTTGTTAGGTCCGTAGATACAGTGGACTCTATGAACAACAGCCCTGTATCTACTGGCAGTCATGTATGTTGTTAGGTCTGTAGATACAGTGGACTCTATGTACAACAGCCCTGTATCTACTGGCAGTCATGTATGTTGTTAGGTCTGTAGATACAGTGGACTCTATGAACAACAGCCCTGTATCTACTGGCAGTCATGTATGTTGTTAGGTCTGTAGATACAGTGGACTCTATGAACAACAGCCCTGTATCTACTGGCAGTCATGTATGTTGTTAGGTCTGTAGATACAGTGGACACTATGTACAACAGCCCTGTATCTACTGGCAGTCATGTATGTTGTTAGGTCTGTAGATAGAGTGGACTCTATATACAACACCCCTGTATCTACTGGCAGTCATGTATGTTGTTAGGTCTGTAGATAGAGTGGACTCAATGTACAACACCCCTATATCTACTGGCAGTCATGTATGTTGTTAGGTCTGTAGATAGAGTGGACGCTGTGTACAACATCCCTGTATCTACTGGCAGTCATGTATGTTGTTAGATCTGTAGATAGAGTGGACTCTATGTACAACAGCCCTGTATCTACTGGCAGTCATGTATGTTGTTAGGTCTGTAGATAGAGTGGACTCTATGTACAACAGCCCTGTATCTACTGGCAGTCATGTATGTTGTTAGGTCCGTAGATAGAGTGGACTCTATGTACAACAGCCCTGTATCTACTGACAGTCATATATGTTGTTAGGTCCGTAGATAGAGTGGACTCTATGTACAACAGCCTTGTATCTACTGGCAGTCATGTATGTTGTTAGGTCTGTAGATAGAGTGGACTCTATGTACAACAGCCCTGTATCTACTGGCAGTCATGTATGTTGTTAGGTCTGTAGATACAGTGGACTCTATGTACAACAGCCCTGTATCTACTGGCAGTCATGTATGTTGTTAGGTCTGTAGATACAGTGGACTCTATGTACAACAGCCCTGTATCTACTGGCAGTCATGTATGTTGTTAGGTCTGTAGATAGAGTGGACTCTATGTACAACAGCCCTGTATCTACTGGCAGTCATGTATGTTGTTAGGTCTGTAGATAGTGTGGACTCTATGTACAACAGCCCTGTATCTACTGGCAGTCATGTATGTTGTTAGGTCTGTAGATAGAGTGGACACTATGTACAACACCCCTGTATCTACTGACAGTCATGTATGTTGTTAGGTCCGTAGATAGAGTGGACTCTATGTACAACAGCCCTGTATCTACTGGCAGTCATGTATGTTGTTAGGTCTGTAGATAGAGTGGACTCTATGTACAACAGCCCTGTATCTACTGGCAGTCATGTATGTTGTTAGGTCTGTAGACAGAGTGGACTCTATGTACAACAGCCCTGTATCTACTGGCAGTCATGTATGTTGTTAGGTCTGTAGATAGAGTGGACTCTATGTACAACACCCTGTATCTACTGGCAGTCATGTATGTTGTTAGGTCTGTAGATAGTGTGGACTCTATGTACAACAGCCCTGTATCTACTGGCAGTCATGTATGTTGTTAGGTCTGTAGATAGAGTGGACTCTATGTACAACAGCCCTGTATCTACTGGCAGTCATGTATGTTGTTAGGTCTGTAGATAGTGTGGACTCTGTACAATACAACAGCCCTGTATCTACTGGCAGTCATGTTGTTAGGTCTGTAGATGGAGTGGACTCTATGTACAACAGCCCTGTCTGGCAGTCATGTATGTTGTTAGGTCTGTAGGAGTGCCCTGTATCTACTGGCAGTCATGTATGTTAGGTCTGTAGAACAGTGGACTCTGTACAACAGCCCTGTATCTACTGGCAGTCATATATGTTGTTAGGTCCGTAGATAGAGTGGACTCTATGTACAACAGCCCTGTATCTACTGGCAGTCATGTATGTTGTTAGGTCTGTAGATACAGTGGACTCTATGAACAACAGCCCTGTATCTACTGGCAGTCATGTATGTTGTTAGGTCTGTAGATACAGTGGACACTATGTACAACAGCCCTGTATCTACTGGCAGTCATGTATGTTGTTAGGTCTGTAGATAGAGTGGACTCTATGTACAACACCCCTGTATCTACTGGCAGTCATGTATGTTGTTAGGTCTGTAGATAGAGTGGACTCTATGTACAACACCCCTGTATCTACTGGCAGTCATGTATGTTGTTAGGTCTGTAGATAGAGTGGACGCTGTGTACAACATCCCTGTATCTACTGGCAGTCATGTATGTTGTTAGATCTGTAGATAGAGTGGACTCTATGTACAACAGCCCTGTATCTACTGGCAGTCATGTATGTTGTTAGGTCTGTAGATAGCGTGGACTCTATGTACAACAGCCCTGTATCTACTGGCAGTCATGTATGTTGTTAGGTCCGTAGATAGAGTGGACTCTATGTACAACAGCCCTGTATCTACTGACAGTCATATATGTTGTTAGGTCCGTAGATAGAGTGGACTCTATGTACAACAGCCTTGTATCTACTGGCAGTCATGTATGTTGTTAGGTCTGTAGATACAGTGGACTCTATGAACAACAGCCCTGTATCTACTGGCAGTCATGTATGTTGTTAGGTCTGTAGATTCAGTGGACTCTATGTACAACAGCCCTGTATCTACTGGCAGTCATGTATGTTGTTAGGTCTGTACATACAGTGGACTCTATGTACAACAGCCCTGTATCTACTGGCAGTCATGTATGTTGTTAGGTCTGTATATACAGTGGACTCTATGTACAACAGCCCTGTATCTACTGGGAGTCATGTATGTTGTTAGGTCTGTATATACAGTGGACTCTATGTACAACAGCCCTGTATCTACTGGCAGTCATGTATGTTGTTAGGTCTGTAGATAGAGTGGACACTATGTACAACACCCCTGTATCTACTGACAGTCATATATGTTGTTAGATCCGTAGATAGAGAGGACTCTATGTACAACAGCCCTGATTCTACTGGCGGTCATGTATGTTGTTAGGTCTGTAGACAGAGTGGACTCTATGTACAACAGCCCTGTATCTACTGGCAGTCATGTATGTTGTTAGGTCTGTAGACAGAGTGGACGCTATGTACAACAGCCCTGTATCTACTGGCAGTCATGTATATTGTTAGGTCTGTAGATAAAATGGACTCTGTACAACAGCGCTGTATCTACTGGCAGTCATGTATGTTGTTAGGTCTGTAGATAGCGTGGACTCTATGTACAACAGCCCTGTATCTATTGGCAGTCATGTATGTGGTTAGGTCTGTAGATAGAGTGGACTCTGTACAACAACCCTGTTTCTACTGGCAGTCATGTATGATGTTAGGTCTGTAGATAGTGTGGACTCTATGTATAACAGCCCTGTATCTACTGGCAGTCATGTATGTTGTTAGGTCTGTAGATGGAGTGGACTCTATGTACAACAGTCCTGTATCTACTGGCAGTCATATATGTTGTTAGGTCCGTAGATAGAGTGGACTCTATGTACAACAGCCCTGTATCTACTGGCAGTCATGTATGTTGTTAG
>JAHLWY010002880.1:0-10154 GCA_020002185.1 Paraescarpia echinospica | reverse complement strand
TATATGTGTAGCTTGATATTAGTCTAGCCTTCTTGAAGATTTGTAACATGCAGGACATCAATTTGGGGTAAGACCAAATAACGGATCCGTCCGCGCAAAGAGTGCACTTGGAAATACCGTTTTGGAGTGATATGCATGAATTTTTTTCGATCACTTTGACATGGGACATGTTTGTTTCGAGAATACTGAATGTACTACGGCATTAGACAAGATAAAACATCAAACAGGAATGAGTTTTCACTCCCATAACTTACGTACTATTTTCTTGTAACTTACGTGACGGAGATGAAAGGGTACGATACATTCCCCTTTGAGGTTAATCTTGTTATATGTGTAGCTTGATATTAGTCTAGACTTCTTGAAGATTTGTAACATGCAGGACATCAATTTGGGGTAAGACCACATTACGGCTCCGTCCGCGCAAAGAGTGCACTTGAAAATACCGTTTTGGAGTGATATGCGTGAATTTTTTTCGATCACTTTGACATGGGACATGTTTGTTTCGAGAATACTGAATGTACAACAGCATTAGACAAGATAAAACATCAAACAGGAATAAGTTTTCACTCCCATAACTTACGTACTATTTTCTTGTAACTTACGTGACGGAGATGAAAGGGTACCATACATTCCCCTTTGAGGTTAATCTAGTTATATGTGTAGCTTGATATCAGTCTAGCCTTCTTGAAGATTTGTAACATGCAGGACATCAATTTGGGGTAAGACCAAATAACGGATCCGTCCGCGCAAAGAGTGCACTTGGAATTACCGTTTTGGAGTGATATGCATACTTTTTGTTGTAACACTTTGACATGGGACATGTTTGTTTCGAGAATACTGAATGTACTACTGCATTAAACAAGATAAAACATCAAACAGGAATGAGTTTCCTCTCCCATAACTTACGTACTATTTTCTTGTAACTTACGTGACGGAGATGAAAGGGTACCACACATTCCCGTTTGAGGTTAACCTAATTATATGTGTAGATTGATATCAGTCTAGCCTTCATGAAGATTTGTAACGTGCATGACATCAATTTGGGGTAAGACCACATTACGGATCCGCACGCGCAAAGAGTGCACTTGAAAATACCGTTTTGGAGTGATATGCGTCAATTGTTTTCGATCACTTTGACATGGGACATGTTTGTTTCGAGAATACTGAATGTACTACTGCATTAGACAAGATAAAACATCAAACAGGAATGAGTTTCCGCACGCATAACTTACGTACTATTTTCTTGTAACTTACGTGACGGAGAAGAAAGGGTACCACACTTTCCCGTTTGAGGTTAACCTAATTATATGTGTAGCTTGATATTAGTCTAGCCTTCTTGAAGATTTGTAACATGCAGGACATCAATTTGGGGTAAGACCAAATAACGGATCCGTCCGCGCAAAGAGTGCACTTGGAAATACCGTTTTGGAGTGATATGCATGAATTTTTTTCGATCACTTTGACATGGGACATGTTTGTTTCGAGAATACTGAATGTACTACGGCATTAGACAATATAAAACATCAAACAGGAATGAGTTTTCACTCCCATAACTTACGTACTATTTTCTTGTAACTTACGTGACGGAGATGAAAGGGTACCATACATTCCCCTTTGAGGTTAATCTAGTTATATGTGTAGCTTGATATCAGTCTAGACTTCTTGAAGATTTGTAACATGCAGGACATCAATTTGGGGTAAGACCACATTACGGATCCGTCCGCGCAAAGAGTGCACTTGAAAATACCGTTTTGGAGTGATATGCGTGAATTTTTTTCGATCACTTTGACATGGGACATGTTTGTTTCGAGAATACTGAATGTACAACTGCATTAGACAAGATAAAACATCAAACAGGAATAAGTTTTCACTCCCATAACTTACGTACTATTTTCTTGTAACTTACGTGACGGAGATGAAAGGGTACCATACATTCCCCTTTGATGTTAATCTAGTTATATGTGTAGCTTGATATCAGTCTAGACTTCTTGAAGATTTGTAACATGCAGGACTTCAATTTGGGGTAAGACCACATTACGGATCCGTCCGCGCAAAGAGTGCACTTGGAAATACCATTTTGGAGTGATATGCATGAATTTTTGTCGGTCACTTTGACATGGGACATGTTTGTTTCGAGAATACTGAATGTACTACGGCATTAGACAAGATAAAACATCAAACAGGAATGAGTTTCCTCTCCCATAACTTACGTACTATTTACTTGTAACTTACGTGACGGAGATGAAAGGGTACCACACATTCCCGTTTGAGGTTAACCTAATTATATGTGTAGCTTGATATCAGTCTAGCCTTCTTGAAGATTAAAAACATGCAGGACATCAATTTGGGGTAAGACCACATTACGGATCCGTCCGCGCAAAGAGTGCACTTGGAAATACCGTTTTGGAGTGATATGTATGAATTTTTTTCGATCACTTTGACATGGGACATGTTTGTTTCGAGAATACTGAATGTACTACGGCATTAGACAAGATAAAACATCAAACAGGAATGAGTTTTCACTCCCATAACTTACCTACTATTTTCTTGTAACATACGTGACGGAGATGAAAGGGTACCATACATTCCCCTTTGAGGTTAATCTAGTTGTATGTGTAGCTTGATATCAGTCTAGACTTCTTGAAGATTTGTAACGTGCAGGACATCAATTTGGGGTAAGACCACATTACGGATCCGCCCGCGCAAAGAGTGCACTTGAAAATACCGTTTTGGAAAGATATGCGTCAATTGTTTTCGATCACTTTGACATGGGACATGTTTGTTTCGAGAATACTGAATGTACTACTGCATTAGACAAGATAAAACATCAAACAGGAATGAGTTTCCACACGCATAACTTACGTACTATTTTCTTGTAACTTACGTGACGGAGAAGAAAGGGTACCACACATTCCCGTTTGAGGTTAACCTAATTATATGTGTAGCTTGATATCAGTCTAGCCTTCTTGAAGATTTATAACATGCAGGACATCAATTTGGTGTTAGACCACATTACGGATCCGTCCGCGCAAAGAGTGCACTTGGAAATACCGTTTTGGAGTGATATGCATAATTTCTTTTCGATCACTTTGACATGGGACATGTTTGTTTCGAGAATACTGAATGTACAACTGCATTAGACAGAATAAAACATCAAACAGGAATGAGTTTCCTCTCCCATAACTTACGTACTATTTTCTTGTAACTTACGTGACGGATATGAAAGGGTACCATACATTCCCCTTTGAGGTTAATCTAGTTATATGTGTAGCTTGATATCAGTCTAGCCTTCGTGAAGATTTGTAACGTGGAGGACATAAATTTGGGTAAGACCACATTACGGATCCGCACGCGCAAAGAGTGCTCTTGAAAATACCGTTTTGGAGTGATATGCGTCAATTGTTTTCGATCACTTCGACATGGGACATGTTTGTTTCGAGAATAATGAATGTACTACTGCATTAGACAAGATAAAACATCAAACAGGAATGAGTTTCCACACGCATAACTTACGTACTATTTTCTTGTAACTTACGTGACGGAGAAGAAAGGGTACCACACATTCCCGTTTGAGGTTAACCTAATTATATGTGTAGCTTGATATCAGTCTAGCCTTCTTGAAGATTTATAACATGCAGGACATCAATTTGGTGTTAGACCACATTACGGATCCGTCCGCGCAAAGAGTGCACTTGGAAATACCGTTTTGGAGTGATATGCATAATTTCTTTTCGATCACTTTGACATGGGACATGTTTGTTTCGAGAATACTGAATGTACAACTGCATTAGACAGAATAAAACATCAAACAGGAATGAGTTTCCTCTCCCATAACTTACGTACTATTTTCTTGTAACTTACGTGACGGAGATGAAAGGGTACCATACATTCCCCTTTGAGGTTAATCTAGTTATATGTGTAGCTTGATATCAGTCTAGACTTCTTGAAGATTTGTAACATGCAGGACTACAATTTGGGGTAAGACCACATTACGGATCCGTCCGCACAAAGAGTGCACTTGGAAATACCGTTTTGGAGTGATATGCATGAATTTTTGTCGATCACTTTGACATGGGACATGTTTGATTCGAGAATACTGAATGTACTACGGCATTAGACAAGATAAAACATCAAACAGGAATGAGTTTCCTCTCCCATAACTTACGTACTATTTACTTGTAACTTACGTGACGGAGATGAAAGGGTACCACACATTCCCGTTTGAGGTTAACCTAATTATTTGTGTAGCTTGATATCAGTCTAGCCTTCTTGAAGATTAAAAACATGCAGGACATCAATTTGGGGTAAGACCACATTACGGATCCGTCCGCGCAAAGAGTGCACTTGGAAATACCGTTTTGGAGTGATATGTATGAATTATTTTCGATCACTTTGACATGGGACATGTTTGTTTCGAGAATACTGAATGTACTACGGCTTTAGACAAGATAAAACATCAAACAGGAATGAGTTTTCACTCCCATAACTTACGTACTATTTTCTTGTAACTTACGTGACGGAGATGAAAGGGTACCATACATTCCCCTTTGAGGTTAATCTAGTTATATGTGTAGCTTGATATCAGTCTAGCGCTCGTGAAGATTTGTAACGTGCAGGACATCAATTTGGGGTAAGACCACATTACGGATCCGCCCGCGCAAAGAGTGTACTTGAAAATACCGTTTTGGAGTGATATGCGTGAATTTTTTTCGATCACTTTGACATGGGAAATGTTTGTTTCGAAAATACTGAATGTACCACTGCATTAGACAAGATAAAACATCAAACAGGAATGAGTTTTCACTCCCATAACTTACGTACTATTTTCTTGTAACTTACGTGACGGAGATGAAAGGGTACCATACATTCCCCTTTGAGGTTAATCTAGTTATATGTGTAGCTTGATATCAGTCTAGACTTCTTGAAGATTTGTAACATGCAGGACTTCAATTTGGGGTAAGACCACATTACGGATCCGTCCGCGCAAAGAGTGCATTTGAAAATACCGTTTTGGAGTGATATGCGTGAATTTTTTTCGATCACTTTGACATGGGAAATGTTTGTTTCGAGAATACTGAATGTACTACTGCATTAGACATGATAAAACATCAAACAGGAATGAGTTTCCACACGCATAACTTACGTACTATTTTCTTGTAACTTACGTGATGGAGAAGAAAGGGTACCACACATTCCCGTTTGAGGTTAACCTAATTATATGTGTAGCTTGATATCAGTCTAGCCTTCTTGAAGATTTATAACATGCAGGACATCAATTTGGTGTTAGACCACATTACGGATCCGTCCGCGCAAAGAGTGCACTTGGAAATACCGTTTTGGAGTGATATGCATAATTTCTTTTCGATCACTTTGACATGGGACATGTTTGTTTCGAGAATACTGAATGTACAACTGCATTAGACAGAATAAAACATCAAACAGGAATGAGTTTCCTCTCCCATAACTTACGTACTATTTTCTTGTAACTTACGTGACGGATATGAAAGGGTACCATACATTCCCCTTTGAGGTTAATCTAGTTATATGTGCAGCTTGATATCAGTCTAGCCTTCGTGAAGATTTGTAACGTGGAGGACATCAATTTGGGTAAGACCACATTACGGATCCGCACGCGCAAAGAGTGCTCTTGAAAATACCGTTTTGGAGTGATATGCGTCAATTGTTTTCGATCACTTCGACATGGGACATGTTTGTTTCGAGAATAATGAATGTACTACTGCATTAGACAAGATAAAACATCAAACAGGAATGAGTTTCCACACTCATAACTTACGTACTATTTTCTTGTAACTTACGTGACGGAGAAGAAAGGGTACCACACATTCCCGTTTGAGGTTAACCTAATTATATGTGTGGCTTGATATCAGTCTAGCCTTCTTGAAGATTTGTAACATGCAGGACATCAATTTGGGGTAAGACCAAATTACGGATCCGTCCGCGCAAAGAGTGCACTTGGAAATACCGTTTTGGAGTGATATGCACATTTTTTCTGATCACTTTGACATGGGAAATGTTTGTTTCTGAGAATAATTGAATGTACAACTGCATTATTAGATAGTATAAAAACATCAAACAGGAATGAGTTTCCTCCCATAACTTACGTACTATTTTCTCTTGTAACTTACGTGACGGGAGATGAAAGGGTACCATACATTCCCTTGAAGTTAATCTAGTTATATGTAGCTTGATATCAGTCTAGGACTTTGAAGATTTGTAACATGCAGGACATCAATTTGAGGTAAGACCACATTACGGATCCGTCCGCGCAAAGAGTGCACTTGAAAAATACCGTTTCAAGTGATATGCGGGAATTTTTTCTGAGATCACTTTGACATGGGGATTACGTTTGTTTCGAGAATAATTGAATGTACAACTGCATTAGACAAGATAAAACATCAAACAGGAATAAGTTTTCACTCCCATAACTTACGTACTATTTTCTTGTAACTTACGTGACGGAGATGAAAGGGTACCATACATTCCCCTTTGAGGTTAATCTAGTTATATGTGTAGCTTGATATCAGTCTAGACTTCTTGAAGATTTGTAACATGCAGGACTTCAATTTGGGGTAAGACCACATTACGGATCAGTCCGCGCAAAGAGTGCACTTGGAAATACCGTTTTGGAGTGATATGCATGAATTTTTGTCGATCACTTTGACATGGGACATGTTTGTTTCGAGAATACTGAATGTACTACGGCATTAGACAAGATAAAACATCAAACAGGAATGAGTTTCCTCTACCATAACTTACGTACTATTTACTTGTAACTTACGTGACGGAGATGAAAGGGTACCACACATTCCCGTTTGAGGTTAACCTAATTATATGTGTAGCTTGATATCAGTCTAGCCTTCTTGAAGATTAAAAACATGCAGGACATCAATTTGGGGTAAGACCACATTACGGATCCGTCCGCGCAAAGAGTGCACTTGGAAATACCGTTTTGGAGTGATACGTATGAATTTTTTTCGATCACTTTGAAATGGGACATGTTTGTTTCGAGAATACTGAATGTACTACGGCATTAGACAAGATAAAACATCAAACAGGAATGAGTTTTCACTCCCATAACTTACCTACTATTTTCTTGTAACTTACGTGACGGCGATGAAAGGGTACCACACATTCCCGTTTGAGGTTAACCTAATTATATGTGTAGCTTGATATCAGTCTAGCCTTCTTGAAGATTTGTAACATGCAGGACATCAATTTGGGGTAAGACCACATTACGGATCCTCCGCGCAAAGAGTGCACTTGGAAATACCGTTTTGGAGTGATATGCGTGAATTTTTTTCGATCTCTTTGACATGGGACATGTTTGTTTCGAGAATACTGAATGTACAACTGCATTAGACAAGATAAAACATCAAACAGGAATAAGTTTTCACTCCCATAACTTACGTACTATTTTCTTGTAACTTACGTGACGGAGATGAAAGGGTACCATACATTCCCCTTTGAGGTTAATCTAGTTATATGTGTAGCTTGATATCAGTCTAGACTTCTTGAAGATTTGTAACATGCAGGACTTCAATTTGGGGTAAGACCACATTACGGATCCGTCCGCGCAAAGAGTGCACTTGGAAATACCGTTTTGGAGTGATATGCATGAATTTTTGTCGATCACTTTGACATGGGACATGTTTGTTTCGAGAATACTGAATGTACTACGTCATTAGACAAGATAAAACATCAAACAGGAATGAGTTTCCTCTCCCATAACTTACGTACTATTTACTTGTAACTTACGTGACGGAGATGAAAGGGTACCACACATTCCCGTTTGAGGTTAACCTAATTATATGTGTAGCTTGATATCAGTCTAGCCTTCTTGAAGATTAAAAACATGCAGGACATCAATTTAGGGTCAGACCACATTACGGATCCGTCCGCGCAAAGAGTGCACTTGGAAATACCGTTTTGGAGTGATATGTATGAATTTTTTTCGATCACTTTGAAATGGGACATGTTTGTTTCGAGAATACTGAATGTAATACGGCATTAGACAAGATAAAACATCAAACAGGAATGAGTTTTCACTCCCATAACTTACCTACTATTTTCTTGTAACTTACGTGACGGCGATGAAAGGGTACCACACATTCCCGTTTGAGGTTAACCTAATTATATGTGTAGCTTGATATCAGTCTAGCCTTCTTGAAGATTTGTAACATGCAGGACATCAATTTGGGGTAAGACCACATTACGGATCCGTCCGCGCAAAGAGTGCACTTGGAAATACCGTTTTGGAGTGATATTGCGGGAATTTTTTCTGATCACTTTGACATGGGATTACGCTCGCTTCGAGAATACTGAATGTACAACTGCATTGGGACAAGATAAAACATCAAACAGGAATAAGTTTTCAATCTCTAATAACTTTACGTACCATTTTCTTGTGGACCATGACGGAGATGAAAGGGTACCATACATTCCCCTTTGAGGTTAATCTAGTTATATGTGTAGCTTGATATCAGTCTAGACTTCTTGAAGATTTGTAACGGCGGTAACTTCAATTTGGGGTAAGACCACATGGATCCGTCCATGCAAAGAGTGCACTTGGAAATACCGTTTTGGAGTGATATGCATGAATTTTTGTCGATCACTTTGACATGGGACATGTTTGTTTCGAGAATACTGAATGTACTACGGCATTAGACAAGATAAAATATCAAACAGGAATGAGTTTCCTCTCCCATAACTTACGTACTATTTACTTGTAACTTACGTGACGGAGATGAAAGGGTACCACACATTCCCGTTTGAGGTTAACCTAATTATATGTGTAGCTTGATATCAGTCTAGCCTTCTTGAAGATTAAAAACATGCAGGACATCAATTTAGGGTCAGACCACATTACGGATCCGTCCGCGCAAAGAGTGCACTTGGAAATACCGTTTTGGAGTGATATGCATGAATTTTTTTCGATCACTTTGACATGGGACATGTTTGTTTCGAGAATACTGAATGTACTACGGCATTAGACAATATAAAACATCAAACAGGAATGAGTTTTCACTCCCATAACTTACCTACTATTTTCTTGTAACTTACGTGACGGAGATGAAAGGGTACCATACATTCCCCTTTGAGGTTAATCTAGTTATATGTGTAGCTTGATATCAGTCTAGCCTTCGTGAAGATTTGTAACGTGGAGGACATCAATTTGGGGAAAGACCACATTACGGATCCGCACGCGCAAAGAGAGCTCTTGAAAATACCGTTTTGGAGTGATATGCGTCAATTATTTTCGATCACTTTGACATGGGACATGTTTGTTTCGAGAATACTGAATGTACTACTGCATTAGACAAGATAAAACATCAAACAGGAATAAGTTTTCACTCCCATAACTTACGTACTATTTTCTTGTAACTTACGTGACGGAGATGAAAGGGTACCATACATTCCCCTTTGAGGTTAATCTATTTATATGTGTAGCTTGATATCAGTCTAGACTTCTTGAAGATTTGTAACATGCAGGTCTTCAATTTGGGGTAAGACCACATTACGGATCCGTCCGCGCAAAGAGTGCACTTGGAAATACCGTTTTGGAGTGATATGCATGAATTTTTGTCGATCACTTTGACATGGGACATGTTTGTTTCGAGAATACTGAATGTACTACGGCATTAGACAAGATAAAACATCAAACAGGAATGAGTTTCCTCTCCCATAACTTATGTACTATTTACCTGTAACTTACGTGACGGAGATGAAAGGGTACCACACATTCCCGTTTGAGGTTAACCTAATTATATGTGTAGCTTGATATCAGTCTAGACTTCTTGAAGATTTGTAACATGTAGGACATCAATTTGGGGTAAGACCACATTACGGATCCGTCCGCGCAAAGAGTGCACTTGAAAATACCGTTTTGCAGTGATATGCGTGAATTTTTTTCGATCACTTTGACATGGGACATATTTGTTTCGAGAATACTGAATGTACTACTGCATTAGACAAGATAAAACATCAAACAGGAATAAGTTTTCACTCCCATAACTTATGTACTATTTTCTTGTAACTTACGTGACGGAGATGAAAGGGTACCATACATTCCCCTTTGAGGTTAATCTAGTTATATGTGTAGCTTGATATCAATCTAGCCTTCGTGAAGATTTGTA
>JAHLWY010002879.1:5000-10161 GCA_020002185.1 Paraescarpia echinospica | reverse complement strand
CACAGCAATCCCCTATTTCAGAAACTGTATTGGTGTTGTGACCCCAAAAATCCCCTTGGACAACACAATGAATCACTGGGAGGAAATTTAGCGTGGGGATAGACACGTCACCAACAGTGTGTTTGCTATGTGACGAGTATATATGCAGAACACTATCAATTCCTTTTGTTGTTGAATACGTGTTTTCAAATGTCTCCTTATTTCTTGTTTACTCCTGTTTTTATACAACTTTAAAGAATGCCCCCGTGTTCCTTCGTACACGTCCAGGTTAAACACAGTGCGCGTGCAAGTAAATATGCCATTCAAGTATTTGTAAACATTAATAACGTTCCCTCGTAATCTACGATATGTTAACGTTGGTAAGCTTAGTACCTTTAGTCTCGTTTCATAATCATAATGTTTTAATTCTGCCACCACTCGTGTCGCTTTTGTTTGGACAGCCTCCACAGCATCAATATCATACTGATATTTTGGAGACCAGACTGCTACGCCATACTCCAAAGATGGTCGGACAAGTCCCTTATAAAGAGGGAGAAAGGTTGTCTTATCTAGATATTGATACGTACGACGAATTACACCCAACAACTTGTTTGTATTTGATATTTGGGGCAGGTGCGCATGCGTGATAATACAAAACAAGTTCTCAACATCGGCTCTAAAACTTTATTCGAAATTCAAAATTACGTTCTCGATCAAATACCACAGACTCCAGCATACGACACTAAAGTCTCACTAAATCTAAACAGGCATAAATTACCAACGTAAAGTGTATGTTAGATTCAAAATAAACAACTTTAAACAAGTTGTCACCTCCGCAGACTTCACGCCATCTTGGGTTACAAATCAACACCGAAGAAGCCACGAACCGGTCTACTAAACAGCTAAGTGCCACTAAATCCCACCAAGCACGCTCAAGATAGTCACTTTCAAACCATATTTTAAACTAAACATTAATCCTAAGCAATAAATATAACCATGTCGCCCAAAGTCGGCCAACAAGCACTACGTATGTAATCTCGTCCCCTAGCAACGATAACGCTACGCCTACGGGCCCACTACGGCTACGCTACCACGACTATTCCCATATCAACATAACGTAAACCGTAATCGTTCCATCGTACGCAATTGTAGAGATCCACTTTGATCACAGGCTGCCATTATTAACAGAAGGAAAACAGTGCCCACAACAATAAACTTTCTACTAACAGGCTCTCCGTCAAGACGTCTTCCCAGTATCGCCCTGGGGCCCAGCTAGGGCGAAGACCTACATTTTCATTCGCACCACACCAACGTCTTGATACTCATGCACTCTTAAAATTACTAGTAATTTTGAAACAGCACCGCCGACGCATATTGCGGACCGTTGTCCGACGTCAGAACTTCTGGTATACCATGACGAGCGAAGTGTGATTTCATGTGCTCAACCACCTCCCGAGTACTGAGTTCAGTGAGCAAAGAAACCTCCACAAAACGTGAGAAGTAATCTACCAGAAGCAGATACCAACGTTTCTTGCAGTAAAACAGGTCATTGCCTACGTGCTCCCACGGTAGAGTCGGAAACTCTGTCGGCAACAGCGGCTCGGCAACATCATTAGCATGCGTGCGACATGTGTTGCAGTTTCGTACCATCTCGGCGATTCTCTGGGTCATACCAGGCCACCAAACGAGCTGCTTGGCACGCTCGCGACACTTGGTTATCGCAAGATGGCCCTGGTGTAGACGCTGGAGAACGTCAAGACGTTGAGACTGTGCGATCACGATCCTGTTCTCGTACACAAGAACATCGTCGACGATCGTGAGTAGCTCTCGGTTTTCCCAGTACGTTCTGAGAAGAGACTGCACCGACGATATGTACGGAGGCCAACCTGCCTGCATATACTTTAGCACTTGTGCTAACACTTCGTCGTGAGCCTGAAGACGACGCATCTCGACTAAACGCTTAGGAGACGCACATAAGTTGACTGATTGTTTCGCATAGGACTCCACCTCTTCTACAAAACGTTCGTCGACTTTCGTAGGACTGGCTGTGGACCGCGACGACGCGTCAGCGACAACATTCATTTTTCCTGGGATATACTCTACTGTGTATGAATATCTCATCATACGTAGGCGAAATCTCTGCATTCGCACTTGTAGCTTATCTAAGCTAATGTCATTGAACAGTGGGACCAATGGCTTATGATCCGTTTGAATTCGGACAGTGAGACCAACGATATAGTTGCGAAACTTCTCGCATGCCCAAACAATCGCCAACGCCTCGATTGTGGCATATCGTTGTTCGGTCTCTGTCAACGATCGAGATGCTGTGCACACCAATCGGAGAGTACCGTCTCTCTGGACCTGAGATAACGTGGCTCCGATACCGTGACGACTGGCATCTGACTGAATCACTGTCTCCTTCGTTGTATCGTACACCGCAAGTTCAACGGACTTGGAAAGTTCGTTTTGACGTCACAGAAGCTTTCTCCTGTGAGTTACCCCAATACCACAATACAATACAATAAACGAGTCGCAGGTCCAGGCTGAGACCATAGATGATTTCAGTCTCCTATCCTGCGGCTCAAACACTCAATATCACCATACGCACCCACCCCGTCGTAAACCATAGCCAACAGTGGCTCCTTACGACGTAAATAATAAAAAATAGAATCAGAAGAATACAGCCTTTTGGATGCGTTGTGTGAATCGCAGCTGATCGTCAACCTGGATGCCTAGGTCTTTCTCGACATGGCTACACTCCAGATGATTTATACCTGCTGCTGTAGTCAAGATGTGGTTAAATTCTGGGTGCCCATGTCCAATTATCATTATTTTGCATTTGTCCGGGTGAAAGTTTAACTGTCACTTCTCAGCCCATTCCTGTAATTTGTCTAAATCTTTCTGCACATCTAAGCAATGTTGTCTTTTTGAAATTTGATGGTATATTTTTGTATCATCCGCAAAAATCTTCATGCCACATTCTACTACATTTGTTATATCATTTATATACAATATAAAATAATTTATGCAAGACAAAAGAGAGAATCAGGAAGTGGGAGACACTGGAGCCGGTACTGCCTATGGTACAGAGCTAACTGCACCAATGATCGGCTCGGGACATCTCATCGGTTGCTCCTCATAACGCTACTCTGGAAAGTAGTGTCACAATCCTGATCTCTCACAGCTGACCCACCCCGTGTGGCTGCACTCTGCAAGGGAGGGATATATCGGCCCCTAAGCCATACGCCGTTCCCATAGACGTTGTGGTCATCCATGCCACGTGATATAACCCTATATATTGAGCACGTCAAGCTGCAATTAACATAGAAATTTACCTGCCTTTATACCCTGCCAAACACAGGCAGCCGGAATTGTGGTGTGTGAACTTCAACATTAATTAATCTTGCATACCTACAACTATTGAAGTTATTTATTCGTTAGAATGGTATTAAAACTTTGGTCATAAATTATATTACGTGATATGATGTAGTAAACATATGTGTACGCGGCGTACATAATATTACTAATCTATTATATGTATTCTGATGTATGCAAGTTCATAGATAGTTATGGTTGACGCCAGTAGGGGCGAATCCAAGATGGCGTACACAGTTGGTAAACTTCCAAAAGTCAAATCATATTTATTGTCTATGTAATATACCAACAACGGTTAAAGTACAATACACAGTGCGGCATAAATGGAGAATTATAAACGGGGAGAGATGATGGGAGAACTTATGTTTACTCCGCCATGGTGCGTTGCATTAATAAATGTTTCAACTAGTGCATTTATTCTGGTTCTATTTGTTTCCAGCACTCGGTAAGGTTCTATTTACTGACTAGTCTGTATATATAGTGGTTACAATGTTATGATTTTATGAGGTATCATTCAACTAGTCAGCGTTTTTTAGAACATTATCGCCAAGCCGACCTTTCTATGCTGGCACTGAGGGTGGTCATTGCCAGGATGCTTGTCGTCTTCAGTGGTGCTTTTATATCCCAAAATGAGACGGGACCGACATTAACGTGATCTCCGAGTCAGGAGGGATACACATTCCCCAATGTTGAGTGCCAGGTTTTTATACCAAATATACCATACATTCCCGGTCCGGGTATTGAACTCGAGACGCCGGCATCTATTTTGTGTGCTTTAAGTGACGATACATTTGTTTCTAGTACTTTGATCATTGCCAATTAATGTAACTATAATCTGCCAAGCACCAGCGAGTGAGTATTTGTATTGTGATTGACAATATGTTCTATGAACACATTACGCGAGTGCGTATGTACATGTCTGTCTATATGTGTCTACATTACGATACCAAACAAAAGTAACGTTTAAAGACAATAACCGTGTCCTTTTCTTGCGCGCGCGTGCCTGCCGCCGTGAATAGACAAGTCAACAATAACGAATTTTCGTGTTGTACCCATCCAAAGGCAATATATAGAACAGACTACAACTACTTGCTGTTCTAAACATCCAAAGTCCCTACCTTCCTTCAGTTGGCGCTGTTGCAGCCACCTTGCAATGGCTACCCCTTCACGCTGTCTTTTCCGACATTTGTGTCTGTTGCACTGTTGAAATCACGTGTTACACGAAGCACCATATCGAGCGTCAAGCGAATATTGTTTTACATACAAATAATGTGGCTGCACCCACGCAAATGAACCATCCACCAGTTAAGTCGGTGTTGTACTGAAACCCGTCGTGTCACCTATATTTCAACCACTGTGCGTATTCCTATTTGTCGTTTTACGCTTCTCAGTCAAACGTTTACAACAACTGTCAGGTGAACCTCGACAGAAG
Source organism: Paraescarpia echinospica (assembly GCA_020002185.1). Lineage (NCBI taxonomy): Eukaryota > Metazoa > Annelida > Polychaeta > Sabellida > Siboglinidae > Paraescarpia > Paraescarpia echinospica. The sequence continues at coordinate 5,375 of JAHLWY010002879.1, read as the reverse complement.
TAGTCATGTTAAATTCAAACTAAAGTCCACTTAAATCCTCTTGGCACGTGATTACGAAGGAACCATTGTTGGGCTTGCACGTGTGCCTAGAATGTTCACGGGTAGTTGAATCAATGCATTGTCTCTGAGGTAATGCACCATGACATTGTTTGTGGACGAAGCACAGTTGGCATGTATGTAGGAATAGCCTCTTTATTCGTGCTCGATGTGCAACGATCCATGACCGTACCCAATTACGAGTGAATGCGAGAAAAGAGAGAGAGAGAGAGAGAGAGAGAGAGAGAGAGAGATAGGGGGAGGATTGCTAGAGGGACGGAGAGAAATATAGGAGGGAACAAGGGACGGAGAATGGGACAGACAGAGAGGGGAAACAGG
>JAHLWY010002878.1:0-10163 GCA_020002185.1 Paraescarpia echinospica | reverse complement strand
AGAGATACATGTACGTTTTGGTCCATTCAATCAGATAGGTGACGCTACATAACACCAACAAGCGTCATGATTGTGAATTATTTAAAGTCGTATCTTACTGACACTTCACAGAGATACATGTACGCTTTGGTCCATTCAATCAGATAGGTGACGCTACATAACACCAACAAGCGTCATGATTGTGAATTATTTAAAGTCGTATCTTACTGACACTTCACAGAGATACATGTACGTCTTGGTCCATTCAATCAGATAGGTGACGCTACATAACACCAAAAAGCGTCATGATTGTGAATTATTTAAAGTCGTATCTTACTGACACTTCACAGAGATACATGTACGTTTTGGGCCATTCAATCAGATAGGTGATGCTGCATAACACCAACAAGCGTCATGATTGTGAATTATTTAAAGTCGTATCTTACCGACTCTTCACAGAGATACATGTACGTTTTGGTCCATTCAATCAGATAGGTGATGCTGCATAACACCAACAGGCGTCATGATTGTGAATTATTTAAAGTCGTATCTTACTGACACTTCACAGAGATACATGTACGTTTTGGTCCATTCAATCAGATAGGTGATGCTGCATAACACCAACAAGCTTCATGATTGTGAATTATTTAAAGTCGTATCTTACTGACACTTCACAGAGATATATGTACGTTTTGGTCCATTCAATCAGATAGGTGATGCTGCATAACACCAACAAGCGTCATGATTGTGAATTATTAAAGTCGTATCTTACCGACACTTCACAGAGATACATGTACGTTTTGGTCCATTCAATCAGATAGGTGATGCTGCATAACACCAACAGGCGTCATGATTGTGAATTATTTAAAGTCGTATCTTACTGACACTTCACAGAGATACATGTACGTTTTGGTCCATTCAATCAGATAGGTGACGCTACATAACACCAACAAGCGTCATGATTGTGAATTATTTAAAGTCGTATCTTACCGACACTTCACAGAGATACATGTACGTTTTGGTCCATTCAATCAGATAGGTGACGCTACATAACACCAACAAGCGTCATTGTTGTGAATTATTTAAAATCGTATCTTACTGACACTTCACAGAGATACATGTACGTTTTGGTCCATTCAATCAGATAGGTGACGCTACATAACACCAACAAGCGTCATGATTGTGAATTATTTAAAGTCGTATCTTACTGACACTTCACAGAGATACATGTACGTTTTGGTCCATTCAATCAGATAGGTGATGCTGCATAACACCAACAAGCGTCAGTGCGATTGTGAATTATTTAAAGTCGTATCTTACCGACACTTCACAGAGATACATGTACGTTTTGGTCCATTCAATCAGATAGATGCTGCATGAACAACAGCGTCATGCGATTGTGAATTATTTAAAAGTCGTATCTTTACTGACACTTTCACAGAGATAAGCATGTACGTTTTGGTCCATTCAATCAGGATAGGTGATGCTACATAACACCAACAAGCGTCATGATTGTGAATTATTTAAAGTCGTATCTTACTGACACTTCACAGAGATACATGTACGTTTTGGTCCATTCAATCAGATAGGTGACGCTACATAACACCAACAAGCGTCATGATTGTGAATTATTTAAAGTCGTATCTTACTGACACTTCACAGAGATACATGTACGTTTTGGTCCATTTAATCAGATAGGTGACGCTACATAACACCAACAAGCGTCATGATTGTGAATTATTTAAAGACGTATCTTACTGACACTTCAAAGAGATACATGTACTTTTGGTCCATTCAATCAGATAGGTGACGCTACATAACACCAACAAGCGTCATGATTGTGAATTATTTAAAGTCGTATCTTACTGACACTTCACAGAGATACATGTACGTTTTGGTCCATTCAATCAGATAGGTGACGCTACATAACACCAACAAGCGTCATGATTGTGAATTATTTAAAGTCGTATCTTACTGACACTTCACAGAGATACATGTACGTTTTGGTCCATTCAATCAGATAGGTGACGCTACATAACACCAACAAGCGTCATGATTGTGAATTATTTAAAATCGTATCTTACTGACACTTCACAGAGATACATGTACGTTTTGGTCCATTCAATCAGATAGGTGACGCTACATAACACCAACAAGCGTCATGATTGTGAATTATTTAAAGTCGTATCTTACTGACACTTCAAAGAGATACATGTACGTTTTGTTCCATTCAATCAGATAGGTGACGCTACATAACACCAACAAGCGTCATGATTGTGAATTATTAAAAGTCGTATCTTACTGACACTTCACAGAGATACATGTACGTTTTGGTCCATTCAATCAGATAGGTGATGCTGCATAACACCAACAAGCGTCATGTTTGTGAATTATTTAAAGTCATATCTTACTGACACTTCACAGATATACATGTACGTTTTGGTCCATTCAATCAGATAGGTGACGCTGCACAACACCAACAAGCGTCATGATTGTGAATTATTTAAAGTCGTATCTTACTGACACTTCACAGAGATACATGTACGTTTTGGTCCATTCAATCAGATAGGTGACGCTGCATAACACCAACAAGCGTCATGATTATGAATTATTTAAAGTCGTATCTTACTGACACTTCAAAGAGATACATGTACGTTTTGGTCCATTCAATCAGATAGGTGACGCTACATAACACCAAAAAGCGTCATGATTGTGAATTATTTAAAGTCGTATCTTACTGACACTTCACAGAGATACATGTACGTTTTGGGCCATTCAATCAGATAGGTGATGCTGCATAACACCAACAGGCGTCATGATTGTGAATTATTTAAAGTCGTATCTTACTGACACTTCACAGAGATACATGTACGTTTTGGTCCTTTCAATCAGATAGGTGATGCTGCATAACACCAACAAGCGTCATGATTGTGAATTATTAAAAGTCGTATCTTACTGACACTTCACAGAGATACATGTACGTTTTGGTCCATTCAATCAGATAGGTGATGCTGCATAACACCAACAAGCGTCATGATTGTGAATTATTAAAGTCGTATCTTACCGACACTTCACAGAGATACATGTACGTTTTGGTCCATTCAATCAGATAGGTGATGCTGCATAACACCAACAGGCGTCATGATTGTGAATTATTTAAAGTCGTATCTTACTGACACTTCACAGAGATACATGTACGTTTTGGTCCATTCAATCAGATAGGTGACGCTACATAACACCAACAAGCGTCATGATTGTGAATTATTTAAAGTCGTATCTTACCGACACTTCACAGAGATACATGTACGTTTTGGTCCATTCAATCAGATAGGTGACGCTACATAACACCAACAAGCGTCATGATTGTGAATTATTTAAAATCGTATCTTACTGACACTTCACAGAGATACATGTACGTTTTGGTCCATTCAATCAGATAGGTGACGCTACATAACACCCAACAAGGTCATGATTGTGAATTCATTTAGAAGTCGCATCTTACTTCACAGAGATACATGTACGTTTTGGTCCATTCAATCAGATAGGTGATGCTGAATAACACCAACAAGCGTTATGATTGTGAATTATTTAAAGTCGTATCTTACTGACACTTCACAGAGATACATGTACGTTTTGGTCCATTCAATCAGATAGGTGACGCTACATAACACCAAAAAGCGTCATGATTGTGAATTATTTAAAGTCGTATCTTACTGACACTTCACAGAGATACATGTACGTTTTGGGCCATTCAATCAGATAGGTGATGCTGCATAACACCAACAAGCGTCATGATTGTGAATTATTTAAAGTCGTATCTTACCGACACTTCACAGAGATACATGTACGTTTTGGTCCATTCAATCAGATAGGTGATGCTGCATAACACCAACAGGCGTCATGATTGTGAATTATTTAAAGTCGTATCTTACTGACACTCACATGTACGCTCGGGTCCATTCAACAGATAGGTGACGCCACATAACACCAACAAGCGTCATGATTCCACCGACACTCATATTTCTGGTCCATTCAATCAGATAGGTGACGCTAATAACACCAACAAGCGTCATGATTGTGAATTATTTAAAATCGTACTTTACCGGACACACTTCACAGAGATACATGTACGTTTTGGTCCCCGGTCTTCAACTGTGGTGTAGATAGGGTGACGTAGCTACATACCACCTCGTAGGCGTCATGCGCGATTGTGAATTATTTAAAGTCGTATCTTACTGACACTTCACAGAGATACATGTACGTTTTGGTCCATTCAATCAGATAGGTGATGCTACATAACACCAACAAACGTCATGATTGTGAATTATTTAAAGTCATATCTTACTGACACTTCACAGAGATACATGTACGTTTTGGTCCATTCAATCAGATAGGTGACGCTACATAACACCAACAAGCGTCATGATTGTGAATTATTTAAAGTCGTATCTTACCGACACTTCACAGAGATACATGAACGTTTTGGTCCATTCAATCAGATAAGTGATGCTGCATAACACCAACAAGCGTCATGATTGTGAATTATTTAAAGTCGTATCTTACTGACACTTCACAGAGATGCATGTACGTTTTGGTCCATTCAATCAGATAGGTGATGCTGCATAACACCAACAAGCGTCGTGATTGTGAATTATTTAAAGTCGTATCTTACCGACACTTCACTGAGATACATGTACGTTTTGGTCCATTCAATCAGATAGGTGATGCTGCATAACACCAACAAGCGTCATGATTGTGAATTATTTAAAGTCGTATCTTACCGACACTTCACAGAGATACATGTACGTTTTCGTCCATTCAATCAGATAGGTGACGCTACATAACACCAACAAGCGTCATGATTGTGAATTATTTAAAGTCGTATCTTACTGACACTTCACAGAGATACATGTACGTTTTGGTCCATTCAATCAGATAGGTGACGCTACATAACACCAGCAAGCGTCAAGATTGTGAATTATTTAAAGTCGTATCTTACTGACACTTCACAGAGATACATGTACGTTTTGGTCCATTCAATCAGATAGGTGACGCTGCATAACACCAACAAGCGTCATGATTGTGAATTATTTAAAGTCGTATCTTACCGACACTTCACAGAGATACATGTACGTTTTGGTCAATTCAATCAGATAGGTGACGCTACATAACACCAACAAGCGTCATGATTGTGAATTATTTAAAGTCGTATCTTACTGGCACTTCACAGAGATACATGTACGTTTTGGTCCATTCAATCAGATAGGTGATGCTACATAACACCAACAAGCGTCATGATTGTGAATTATTTAAAGTCGTATCTTACTGACACTTCACAGAGATACATGTACGTTTTGGTCCATTCAATTAGATAGGTGATGCTGCATAACACCAACAAGCGTCATGATTGTGAATTATTTAAAGTCGTATCTTACTGACACTTCACAGAGATACATGTACGTTTTGGTCCATTCAATCAGATAGGAGACGCTACATGACACGCTACATAAGCACACCAACAAGCGTCATGATTGTGAATTATTTAAAGTCATATCTTACTGACACTTCACAGAGATACATGTACCTTTTGGTCCATTCAATCAGATAGGTGACGCTGCACAACACCAACAAGCGTCATGATTGTGAATTATTTAAAGTCGTATCTTACTGACACTTCACAGAGATACATGTACGTTTTGGTCCATTCAATCAGATAGGTGACGCTACATAACACCAGCAAGTGTCATGATTGTGAATTATTTAAAGTCGTATCTTACTGACACATCACAGAGATACATGTACGTTTTGGTCCATTCAATCAGATAGGTGACGCTGCATAACACCAACAAGCGTCATGATTGTGAATTATTTAAAGTCGTATCTTACCGACACTTCACAGAGATACATGTACGTTTTGGTCCATTCAATCAGATAGGTGACGCTGCATAACACCAACAAGCGTCATGATTGTGAATTATTTAAAGTCGTATCTTACTGGCACTTCACAGAGATACATGTACGTTTTGGTCCATTCAATCAGATAGGTGATGCTACATAACACCAACAAGCGTCATGATTGTGAATTATTTAAAGTCGTATCTTACTGACACTTCACAAAGATACATGTACGTTTTGGTCCATTCAATCAAATAGGTGACGCTACATAACACCAGCAAGCGTCATGATTGTGAATTATTTAAAGTCGTATCTTACTGACACTTCACAGAGATACATGTACGTTTTGGTCCATTCAATCAGATAGGTGACGCTACATAACACCAACAAGCGTCATGATTGTGAATTATTTAAAGTCGTATCTTACTGACACTTCACAGAGATACATGTACGTTTTGGTCCATTCAATCAGATAGGTGATGCTGCATAACACCAACAAGCGTCATGATTGTGAATGATTAAAGTCGTATCTTACCGACACTTCACAGAGATACATGTACGTTTTGGTCCATTCAATCAGATAGGTGATGCTGCATAACACCAACTGGCGTCATGATTGTGAATTATTTAAAGTCGTATCTTACTGACACTTCACAGAGATACATGTACGTTTTGGTCCATTCAATCAGATAGGTGACGCTACATAACACCAAAAAGCGTCATGATTGTGAATTATTTAAAGTCGTATCTTACCGACACTTCACAGAGATACATGTACGTTTTGGTCCATTCAATCAGATAGGTGACGCTACATAACACCAACAAGCGTCATGATTGTGAATTATTTAAAGTCGTATCTTACTGACACTTCACAGAGATACATGTACGTTTTGGTCCATTCGATCAGATAGGTGATGCTGCATAACATCAACAAGCGTCATGATTGTGAATTATTTAAAGTCGTATCTTACCGACACTTCACAGAGATACATGTACGTTTTGGTCCATTCAATCAGATAGGTGATGCTGCATAACACCAACAGGCGTCATGATTGTGAATTATTTAAAGTCGTATCTTACTGACACTTCACAAAGATACATGTACGTTTTGGTCCATTCAATCAGATAGGTGACGCTACATAACACCAACAAGCGTCATGATTGTGAATTATTTAAAGTCGTATCTTACTGACACTTCAAAGAGATACATGTACTTTTGGTCCATTCAATCAGATAAGTGACGCTACATAACACCAACAAGCGTCATGATTGTGAATTATTTAAAGTCGTATCTTACTGACACTTCACAGAGATACATGTACGTTTTGGTCCATTCAATCAGATAGGTGACGCTACATAACACCAACAAGCGTCATGATTGTGAATTATTTAAAGTCGTATCTTACTGACACTTCACAGAGATACATGTACGTTTTGGTCCTTTCAATCAGATAGGTGATGCTGCATAGCACCAACAAGCGTCATGATTGTGAATTATTTAAAGTCATATCTTACTGACACTTCACAGAGATACATGTACGTTTTGGTCCATTCAATCAGATAGGTGACGCTGCACAACACCAACAAGCGTCATGATTGTGAATTATTTAAAGTCGTATCTTACTGACACCTCACAGAGATACATGTACGTTTTGGTCCATTCAATCAGATAGGTGACGTTGCATAACACCAAATAAGCGTCATGATTGTGAATTATTTAAAGTCGTATCTTACTGACACTTCAAAGAGATACATGTACGTTTTGGTCCATTCAATCAGATAGGTGACGCCAAGAATAACCCTCAACAAGCGTCAGCGACGAATTATTTAAAGTCGTATCTTACTGACACACTTCACAGAGATATTACATGTACGTTTTGGTCCATTCAATCAGATAGGGTGACGCTACATAACACCAACAAGCGTCGCGATTGAAATATAAAGTCATTCACGCATACAAGCGTTATATCCACCGAATGAATACATAACACAACAACAAGCGTCATGATTGTGAATTATTTAAAGTCGTATCTTACTGACACTTCACAGAGATACATGTACGTTTTGGTCCATTCAATCAGATAGGTGACGCTACATAACACCAAAAAGCGTCATGATTGTGAATTATTTAAAGTCGTATCTTACTGACACTTCACAGAGATACATGTACGTTTTGGGCCATTCAATCAGATAGGTGATGCTGCATAACACCAACAAGCGCCATGATTGTGAATTATTTAAAGTCGTATCTTACCGACACTTCACAGAGATACATGTACGTTTTGGTCCATTCAATCAGATAGGTGATGCTGCATAACACCAACAGGCGTCATGATTGTGAATTATTTAAAGTCGTATCTTACTGACACTTCACAGAGATACATGTACGTTTTGGTCCATTCAATCAGATAGGTGATGCTGCATAACACCAACAAGCGTCATGATTGTGAATTATTTAAAGTCGTATCTTACTGACACTTCACAGAGATACATGTACGTTTTGGTCCATTCAATCAGATAGGTGATGCTGCATAACACCAACAAGCGTCATGATTGTGAATTATTAAAGTCGTATCTTACCGACACTTCACAGAGATACATGTACGTTTTGGTCCATTCAATCAGATAGGTGATGCTGCATAACATAAACAGGCGTCATGATTGTGAATTATTTAAAGTCGTATCTTACTGACACTTCACAGAGATACATGTACGTATTGGTCCATTCAATCAGATAGGTGACGCTACATAACACCAACAAGCGTCATGATTGTGAATTATTTAAAGTCGTATCTTACCGACACTTCACAGAGATACATGTACGTTTTGGTCCATTCAATCAGATAGGTGACGCTACATAACACCAACAAGCGTCATGATTGTGAATTATTTAAAATCGTATCTTACTGACACTTCACAGAGATACATGTACGTTTTGGTCCATTCAATCAGATAGGTGACGCTACATAACACCAACAAGCGTCATGATTGTGAATTATTTAAAATCGTATCTTACTGACACTTCACAGAGATACATGTACGTTTTGGTCCATTCAATCAGATAGGTGATGCTGCATAACACCAACAAGCGTCATGATTGTGAATTATTAAAGTCGTATCTTACCGACACTTCACAGAGATACATGTTCTTTTTGGTCCATTCAATCAGATAGGTGATGCTGCATAACACCAACAGGCGTCATGATTGTGAATTATTTAAAGTCGTATCTTACTGACACTTCACAGAGATACATGTACGTTTTGGTCCATTCAATCAGATAGGTGATGCTACATAACACCAACAAGCGTCATGATTGTGAATTATTTAAAGTCGTATCTTACTGATACTTCACAGATATACATGTACGTTTTGGTCCATTCAATCAGATAGGTGACGCTACATAACACCAACAAGCGTCATGATTGTGAATTATTTAAAGTCGTATCTTACCGACACTTCACAGAGATACATGAACGTTTTGGTCCGTTCAATCAGATAAGTGATGCTGCATAACACCAACAAGCGTCATGATTGTGAATTATTTAAAGTCGTATCTTACTGACACTTCACAGAGATACATGTACGTTTTGGTCCATTCAATCAGATAGGTGACGCTACATAACACCAGCAAGTGTCATGATTGTGAATTATTTAAAGTCGTATCTTACTGACACTTCACAGAGATACATGTACGTTTTGGTCCGTTCAATCAGATAGGTGACGCTGCATAACACCAACAAGCGTCATGATTGTGAATTATTTAAAGTCGTATCTTACCGACACTTCACAGAGATACATGTACGTTTTGGTCCATTCAATCAGATAGGTGACGCTACATAACACCAACAAGCGTCATGATTGTGAATTATTTAAAGTCGTATCTTACTGGCACTTCACAGAGATACATGTACGTTTTGGTCCATTCAATCAGATAGGTGACGCTACATAACACCAGCAAGCGTCATGATTGTGAATTATTTAATGTCGTATCTTACTGACATTTCACAGAGATACATGTTCGTTTTGGTCCATTCAATCAGATAGGTGACGCTGCATAACACCAACAAGCGTCATGATTGTGAATTATTTAAAGTCGTATCTTACCGACACTTCACAGAGATACATGTACGTTTTGGTCCATTCAATCAGATAGGTGACGCTACATAACACCAACAAGCGTCATGATTGTGAATTATTTAAAATCGTATCTTACTGACACTTCACAGAGATACATGTACGTTTTGGTCCATTCAATCAGATAGGTGATGCTACATAACACCAACAAGCG
>JAHLWY010002877.1:0-10164 GCA_020002185.1 Paraescarpia echinospica | reverse complement strand
CCACTCTCACATACACCTTTTACTATGCACCCAATGTCATATACACGATGCTATGGGCCCAATGTCATATACACCCTCATATGGGCCCACTGTAACATAACCCTACTATGCACCCATTGTCACATACACCCTACTATACACCAACTGTCACATTCACCGTCCTAAGCACCCACTGTCACATACATCCTCATATGCGCCCACAGTCACATACACCCTACTATGCAACCACTGTCACATACACCCTCCTATGCACCCATTGTCACATACACCCTCCTATGGGCCCACTGTCATATACACCCTACTATGCACCCACTGTCACATACACCCTCCTATGGGCCCACTGTCATATACACCCTACTATGCACCCACTGTCACATACACCCTCCTATGGGCTTACTGTCACAAACACCCTCCTATCTACCCACTGTCTCATACACCCTCCTATGGGCCCACTGTCACATACACCCTCCTATGCGCCCACTGTCACATACACCCTCCTATGGGCCCACTGTCACATACACATCCTATGGGCCCACTCTCACATACACCCTCCTACACGCCCGCTGTCACATACACCCTCCTATGTGCCCACTGTCACATACACCCACATATGCACCCACTTTCATATACACCCTACTATGCACCCACTGTCACATACACCCTCCTATGCGGACACTGTCACATACACCCTACTATGCACCCACTGTCACATACACCCTCCTAAGCACCCACTGTCACAAACACCCTCATATGCGCCCACAGTAACATACACCCTCCTACGCGCCCACTGTCACATACACCCTACTATGCCCCCACTGTGACATACACCCTCCTATGCACCCACTGACACATACACCCTCATATGCATCCACTGTCACACACACCCTCCTATGCACCCACAGTCACATACACCCTCCTACGCGCCCACTGTCACATACACCCTCTTATGCACCCACTGTCACATACACCCTCCTACGCGCCCACTGTCATATACACCCTATAATGCACCCACTGTCACATACACCCTCCTACGCGCCCACTGTCACATACACGTTACTATGCACCCACTGTCACTTACACCCTCCTATGCAGACACTGTCAGATACACCCTCCTGTGCGGACACTGTCACATACACCCTCCTACGCGCCCATTGTCAGATACACCCTCCTGTGCACCCACTGTCACATACACCCTCCTATCTACCCACTGTCACATACACCCTCCTATGAGCCCACTGTCACACTCACCCTCCTATGGGCCCATTGTCACATACACCCTCTTATGCGGACACTGTCACATACACCCTCCTACGCACCCACTGTCAAATACACCCTCGTATGCGCCCGCTGTCACATACACCCTACTATGCAACCACTGTCACATACACCCTCCTATGCACCCACTGTCACATACGCCCTCATATGCACCCACTGTCACATACACCCTCCTATGCACCCACTGTAACATACACCCTCCTATGGGCCCACTGTCATATACACCCTACTATGTACCCACTGTCACATACACCCTCCTATGGGCCCACTCTAACATACACCATCCTATGGGCCCACTGTCACATACACCATCCTATAGAACCACTGTCACATACACCCTACTACGCACCCACCGTCACATACACCTTCCTATGGGCCCACTGTCACATACATTTCCTATGGGCCCACTGTCACGCAAACCCTCCTATGGGCCTACTGTCACATACACCTTAATATGCAACCATTGTCACATACACCCTATAATGCACCCACTGTCATATACACCCTCCGATGCGCCCACTGTCACATACACTCTATAATGCACCCACTGTCACGTACACCCTCGTATGGGCCAAATGTCACACACACCCTCCTATCTACCCACTGTCACATACACCCTCCAATGGGCCCACTCTCACATACACCCTCCTACACGCCCGCTGTCACATACACCCTCCTATGTGCCCACTGTCACTTACACCCACATATGCACCCACTTTCATATACACCCTACTATGCACCCACTGTCGCATACACCCTCCTATGGGCCCACTGTCACATACACCCTACTATGCACCCACTGTCACATACACCCTCCTATGCGGACACACTCACATACACCCTACTATGCACCCACTGTCAAATACACCCTCCTATGCGCCCACTGTCACATACACCCTACTATGCAACCAATGTCACATACACCCTCCTATGCACCCACTGTCACATACACCCTCATATGCACCAACTGTCACATACACCCTCCTATGCATCCACTGTCACATACACCCTCCTATGGGTCCACTGTCATATACACCCTACTATGCACCCACTGTCACTTACACCCTCCTATGCAGACACTGTCAGATACACCCTCCTGTGCGGACACTGTCACATACACCCTCTTACGTGCCCATTGTCAGATACACCCTCCTGTGCACCCACTGTCACATACACCCTCCTATCTACCCACTGTCACATACACCCTCCTATGAGCCCACTGTCACACTCACCCTCCTATGGGCCCACTGTCACATACACCCTCCTATGCGGACACTGTCACATACACCCTCCTACGCACCCACTGTCAAATACACCCTCCTATGCGCCCTCTGTCACATACACCCTACTATACAACCACTGTCACATACACCCTCCTATGCACCCACTGTCACATACGCCCTCATATGCACCCACTGTCACATACACCCTCCTATGGGCCCACTGTCATATACACCCTACTATGCACCCACTGTCACTTACTCCCTCCTATGGGCCCACTGTCACATACACCATCCTATGGGCCCACTGTCACATACACCATCCTATAGAACCACTGTCACATACACCCTACTACGCACCCACCGTCACATACACCTTCCTATGGGCCCACTGTCACATACATTTCCTATGGGCCCACTGTCACGCAAACCCTCCTATGGGCCTACTGTCACATACACCTTAATATGCACCCATTGTCACATACACCCTATAATGCACCCACTGTCACATACACCCTCCGATGCGCCCACTGTCACATACACTCTATAATGCACCCACTGTCACGTACACCCTCCTATGGGCAAAATGTCACACACACCCTCCTATCTACCCACTGTCACATACACCCTCCTATGGGCCCACTCTCACATACACCCTCCTACACGCCCGCTGTCACATACACCCTCCTATGTGCCCACTGTCACTTACACCCACATATCCACCCACTTTCATATACACCCTACTATGTACCCACTGTCGCATACACCCTACTATGGGCCCACTGTCACATACACCCTACTATGCACCCACTGTCACATACACCCTCCTATGCGGACACACTCACATACACCCTACTATGCACCCACTGTCAAATACACCCTCCTATGCGCCCACTGTAACATACACCCTACTATGCAACCAATGTCACATACACCCTCCTATGCACCCACTGTCACATACACCCTCATATGCACCCACTGTGACATACACCCTCCTATGCATCCACTGTGACATACACCCTCCTATGAGCCCACTGTCATTTACACCCTACTATGCACCACTGTGACATACACCCTCCTATGCACCTACTGTCACATACACCCTTATATGCACTCACTCTCACTTACACCCTACTATGCACCCACTGTCACATACACCCTCCCATGGGCCCTCTGTTACATACACCCTCCTATGCACCCATTGTCACATACACCCACCTATGGGCCCACTGAAACATACACACTCCTATGGGCCCACTGCCAAATACACCCTCCTATGGGCCCACTGTCACATACACCCTCCCATGGGCCAACTGTCACATACACCCTCCTTTGGGCCCACTATCACATACACCCTCCTATGGGCCCACTGTCACATACACCCTACTATACACCCACTGTCACATACACCCTCCTACGCACCTACTGTCACATACACCCTCATAGGCACCCACTGTCATATACACCCTACTATGCACCCACTGTCAAAAACACCCTCCTACGCACCTACTGTCACATACACCCTCATAGGCACCCACTGTCAGATACACCCTCCTATGCCCCCACTATCACATACACCCACCTATGGGCCCACTGTCACATACACCCTACTATACACCCACTGTCACATACACCCTCCTATGCACCTACTGTCACATACACCCTCATATGCACCCACTGTCACATACACCCTACTATGCACCCACTGTCACAAACACCCTCCTAAGCACCCACTGTCACAAACACCCTCATATGCCCCCACTGTCACATACACCCTACTATGCATCCACTGTCACATACACCCTCCTATGGGCCCACTGTTACATACACCCTCCTACGTGCCCACTTTCACATACACCATACTATGCACCCACTGTCACATACACACTCCTATGGGCCCACTGTTACATACACCCTCCTATGCGCCCACTGTCACATACACCATACTATGCACCCACTGTCACATACACACTCCTATGGGCCCACTGTCACATACTCCCTCCTATAGGCCCACTATCACATACACCCTCCTATGGGCCCACTATCACATACACCCTCCTATGGGCCCACTGTCACATACACCTTCCTATGGGCCCACTGTCACATACACCTTACTATGCACCCAATGTCATATACACGATGCTATGGGCCCAATGTCATATACACCCTCATATGGGCCCACTGTAACATAACCCTACTATGCACCCATTGTCACATACACCCTACTATACACCAACTGTCACATTCACCGTCCTAAGCACCCACTGTCACATACATCCTCATATGCGCCCACAGTCACATACACCCTACTATGCAACCACTGTCACATACACCCACCTATGGGCCCACTGTCACATACACCCTTCTATGCACCAACTGTCACATACACCCACTGTCACATACATCCCGATATGCGCCCACTGTCACATACACCCTCCTACGCACCCACTGTCACATACACCCTCCTATGCACACACTGTCACATACACCCTACTATGTACCCACTGTCACATACACCCTCCTATGTGCCCACTGTCACATACACCCTACTATGCACCCACTGTCACATACACCCTCGTATGCAGACACTGTCAGATACACCCTCCTGTGCGGACTCTGTCACATACACCCTCCTACGCGCCCACTGTCAGATACATCCTCCTGTGCACCCAGTGTCTCGTACACCCTCCCATGGGTGTACACCCTCCTACGTGCCCACTGTCAGATACACCCTCCTATGTACCCACTGTCACATACACCCTCCTATGCGCCAACTGTCACATACACCCTCCTATCTACCCACTGTCACATACACCTTCTTTTGGGCCCACTATCACATACACCCTCCTATGGGCCCACTATCACATACACCCTCCTATGGGCCCACTGTCACATACACCTTCCTTTGGGCCCACTGTCACATACACCCTACTATGCACCTATTGTCACATACACCCTATTATGCACCCTCTGTCACATACACCGTCCTATGGGCCCACTGTAACATAACCCTACTTTGCACCCTTTGTCACATACACCCTACTATGCACCCACTGTCACATACACAGGTCCTATGGGCCCACTGTCACATATACACTCATATGCAACCACTGTCACATACACCCTCCTATTGGCCCACTGTTACATACACCCTACTAAGCACCCACTGTCACAAACACCCTCATATGCACCCACAGTCACATAGACCCTCCTACGCGCCCACTGTCACGTACACCCTACTATGCACCCACTCACACATACATCCTCCTATGCACCCACTGTCACATACTCCCTCCAATGCACACACTGTCACTTACACCCTCATATGCACCCACTGTCACATACACCCTATTATGCATCCACTGTCACATACACCCTCCTATAGGCCCACTGTCACATACACCCTCCTACACATCCACTGTCACATACACCCTCCTATGCACCCACTGTCACATACACCTTACCATGCACCCACTGTCACATACACCCTCCTATGGGCCCACTGTCACATACACCCTACTATGCACCCACTGTCACATACACCCTCGTATGCAGACACTGTCAGATACACCCTCCTGTGCGGACACTGTCACATACACCCTCATATGCGCCCACTGACAGATACATCATCCTGTGCACCCAGTGTCACGTACACCCTCCTATGTGCCAACTGTCACACACACCCTCCTATCTACCCACTGTCACATACACCCTCCTATGGGCCCACTCTCACATACATCCTCCTACATGCCCACTGTCACATACACCCTACTATGCACCCACTGTCACATACACCCATCTATGGGCCCACTGTCACATACACCGTACTATGCACCCACTGTCACATACACCCTCCTAAGCACCCACTGTCACAAACACCCTCCTAAGCACACACTGTCACATACACCCTCCTATGCACCCACTGTCACATACACGCTACTATGCACCCACTGTCAAAAACACCCTCCTAAGCACCCACTGTCACAAACACCCTCATATGCGCCCACTGTCACGTACACCATCCTACGCGCCCACTGTCACATAAACCCTCCAATGCACACACTGTCACATACACCCTCCTAAGAACCCACTGTCATGCACCCACTGTCACATACACCCTCCCATGGGTGTACACCCTCCTACGTGCCCACTATCAGATACACCCTCCTATGTACCCACTGTCACATACATCCTCCTATGCGCCAACTGTCACATACACCCTCCTATCTACCCACTGTCACATACACCTTCTTTTGGGCCCACTATCACATACACCCTCCTATGGGACCACTATCACATACACCCTCCTATGGGCCCACTGTCACATACACCTTCCTTTGGGCCCACTGTCACATACACCCTACTATGCACCCAATGTCACATAAACGCTCCTATGGGCTCAATGTCACATACACCCTCCTATGGGCCCACTGTAACATAACCCTACTATGCACTCATTGTCACATACACCCTACTATGCACCAACTGTCACATACACCCTCCTAAGCACCCACTGTCACATACATCCTGATATGCGCCCACTGTCACATACACCCTCCTAAGCACCCACTGTCACATACACCCTACTATGCACCCACTGTCACATACACCCTCCTATGTGCCCACTGTCACATACACCCTACTATGTACCCACTGTCACATACACCCTCGTATGCAGACACTGTCAGATACACCCTCCTGTGCGGACACTGTCACATACACCCTCCTACGCGCCAACTGTCAGATACATCCTCCTGTGCACCCAGTGTCACGTACACCCTCCTATGTGCCAACTGTCACACACACCCTCCTATCTACCCACTGTCACATACACCCTCCTATGGGCCCACTCTCACATACACCATCCTATGGGCCCACTCTCACATACACCCTCCTACATACCCACTGTCACATACACCCTCCTATGTGCCCACTGTCACATACACCCTCATATGCACCCACTGTCACATACACCCTCCTATGCACCCACTGTCACATACACCCTCCTATGGGCCCACTGTCACATACACCCTATTATGCACCAACTGTCACATACACCCTTCTATGTGGACACTGTCACATACACCCTCCTATGGGCCCACTGTCAGATGCACCCTCCTATGCACCCACTGTCACATACACCCACATATGGGCCCACTGTCACATATACCCTACTATGCACCCACTGTCACATACACCCTCCTATGCGCCCACTGTCACATACACACTACTATGCACCCACTGTTACGTACACCCTCCTATGCACCCACTGTCACGTACACCCTCATATGCACCCACTGTCACATACACCCTCCTATGGGCCCAATGTCACATACACACTCCTATGGGCCCACTGCCACATACACACTCCTATGGGCCCACTGTCACATACACCCTCCTACGCGCCCACTGTCACATACACCCTACTATGCACCCACTGTCACATACACCCTCCTATGCACCCACTGTCACATACACCCTCATAGGCACCCACTGTCACATACACCCTACTATGCACCCATTGTCACATACACCGTCCTATGGGCCCACTGTCACATAAACCCTCATATGTAACCACTGTCACATATACCCTACTATGCACCCACTGTCACTTACACCCTCCTATGGGCCCACTCTCACGTACACCCTACTATGCACCCACTGTCACATACACCCTCCTATGTGCCAACTGTCACATACACCGTCATATGCACCCACTGTCACATACACCCTACTATGCACCCACTGTCACATATACCGTCCTATGGGCCCACTGTCACATACACCCTACTATGCACCCACTGTCACATACACCCTCCTATGTGGACACTGTCACATACACCTTCCTATGGGCCCACTGTTACTTACACCCTCCTATGCCCCCACTGTCACATACACCATACTATGCACCCACTGTCACAAACAAACTCCTATGGGCCCATTGTCACATACACCCTCCTATGGGCCCACTATCACATACACCTTCCTATGGGCCCACTTTCACATACACCTTCCTATGGTCCCAGTGTCACATACACCCTAATATACACAAACTGTCACATACACCCTACTATGAATCCACTGTCACATACACCCTCCTATGGGCCCACTGTCACATACACCCTCCTATGGGCCAACTGTCACATACACCCTCCTATCTACCCACTGTCACATACACCCTCCTATGGGCCCACTATGACATACACCCTCATATAGGCCCATTGTCACATACAACTTCCTATGGCCCCAGTGTCACATACACTCTCCTATCTACCTACTGTCACATATACACTCCTATGGGCCAACTGTCACATACACCCTAAAATGCACCCACTGTCACATATACCCTCCTATGCGGACACTGTCACATACACCCTCCTACGCGCCCACTGTCACATACACCCTCCTATGCACCCACTGTCACATACACCCACATATTGGCCCACTGTCACATACACCGTACTATGCACCCACTGTCACATACACCCTCCTAAGCACCCACTGTCACAAACACCCTCATATGCGCCCACTGTCACATACACCCTCCTATGCGCCCACTATCACATACACCCTACTATGCACCCACTGTCACATACACCCTCCTATGCACCCACTGTCACATACACGCTACTATGCACACACTGTCAAAAACACCCTCCTAAGCACCCACTGTCACAAACACCCTTATATGAGCCCACTGTCACATACACCCTCCTACGCGCCCACTGTCACATACACCCTACTATGGACCCTCTGTCACATACACCCTCCAATGCACACCCTGTCACATACACCCTCCTAAGAACCCACTGTCATATACACCCTCCTAAGGGACACTGTCAGATACACCCTTCTATGCACCCACTGTCACATACACACACATAAGGGCCCACTGTCGCATACACCCTACTATGCACCCACTGTCACATACACCCTCCTAAGCACCCACTGTCACAAACACCCTCATATGCGCCCACTGTCACATACACCCTCCTACATGCCCACTGTCACATACACCCTTCTATGCACCCACTGTCACATACACCCTCATATGCACCCACTGACACATACACCCTACTATGCACGCACTGTCACATACATCCTCCTATGGGCCCACTGTTATATACACCCTCCTATGCACCCACAGTCACATACACCATACTATGCACCCACTGTCACATACATCCTCCTATTGGCCCACTGTCACATACACCCACCTATGGGCCCACTGAAACATACACACTCCTATGGGCCCACTGCCAAATACACCCTCCTATGGGCCCACTGTCACATACACCCTCCCATGGGCCAACTGTCACATACACCCTCCTTTTGGCCCACTATCACATACACCCTCCTATGGGCCCACTGTCACATACACCCTACTATACACCCACTGTCACATACACCCTCCTACGCACCTACTGTCACATACACCCTCATAGGCACCCACTGTCACATACACCCTACTATGCACCCACTGTCACAAACACCCTCCTACGCACCTACTGTCACATACACCCTCATAGGCACCCACTGTCAGATACACCCTCCTATGCCCCCACTATCACATACACCCACCTATGGGCCCACTGTCACATACACCCTACTATACACCCACTGTCACATACACCCTCCTATGCACCTACTGTCACATACACCCTCATAT
>JAHLWY010002876.1:0-10165 GCA_020002185.1 Paraescarpia echinospica | reverse complement strand
AAATAACGTTGTGCATTACCTCGTTACAGGACGAGTAGAAATAACGTTGTGCCGTACATCCCAACAGGACGAGTAGAAATATCGTTGTGCCGTACCTCGCTACAGGACGAGTAGAAATAACGTTGTGCCGTACATCCCAACAGGACGAGTAGAAATAACGTTGTGCCGTACATCCCCACAGGACGAGTAGAAATAACGTTACGCCGTACTTAGCTACAGGACGAGTAGAAATAACGTTGTGCCGTACATCCCCACAGGACGAGTAGAAATAACGTTATGCCGTACCTCGCTACAGGATGAGTAGAAATAACGTTGTGCCGTACCTCGGTAC
Organism: Paraescarpia echinospica; assembly: GCA_020002185.1. Lineage (NCBI taxonomy): Eukaryota > Metazoa > Annelida > Polychaeta > Sabellida > Siboglinidae > Paraescarpia > Paraescarpia echinospica. Next base: position 9,834 of record JAHLWY010002876.1, on the reverse strand, counting down.
AGAACAAGTAGAAATAGCATTATGCCGTACCTCGCCAGAGGACGAGTAGAATTAACGTTGTGCCGTACCTCGCTACAGGACGAGTAGAAATAACGTTGTGCCGTACCTCGGTACAGAACGAGTAGAAATAACGTTATGCCGTACATCCCCACAGTACGAGTAGAAATAACGTTGTGTCGTACCTCGCTACAGGACGAGTAGAAATAACGTTGTGACGTACCTCGGTAGAGGACGAGTAGAAATAACGTTATGCCGTACCTCGCCAGAGGACGAGCAGAAATAACGATGTGCCGTACCTCGTTACAGGACGAGTAGAAATAACGTTGTGCCGTACCTCGTTACAGGACGAGTAGAAATAAAGTTGTGCCGTACATCCCCACAGGACGAGTAGAAATAATGTTGTGCCGTACATCCCCACAGGACGAGTAGAAATAACGTTACGCCGTATTTAGCTACAGGACGAGTAGAAATAACGTTGTGCCGTACATCACTACAGGACGAGTAGAAATAACGTTGTGCCGTACCTCGCTACAGGACGAGTAGAAATAACGTTGTGCCGTACCTCGGAACAGAACGAGTAGAAATAACATTGTGCCATACATCCCCACAGGACGAGTATAAATAACATTGTGTCGTACCTCGCCACAGAACGAGTATAAATAACGTTGTGTCGTACCTCGCATCAGAACGAGTAGAAATAACGTTGTGCCGTACCTCGCCACAGGATTAGTGTGGAATGTGTCTCGCTATAGGACCAGTAAAAATAACGTTGTGCCGTACCTCGCTACAGGACGAGTAGAAATAACGTTGTGCCGTACCTCGCTACAGGACGAGTAGAAATAACGTTGTGCCGTACATCCCCACAGGACGAGTAGAAAAAACGTTGTGCGGTACCTCGCTACAGGACGAGTAGGAATAACGTTGTGCCGTACCTCGGTACAGAACGAGTAGAAATAGCGTTATGCCGTACCTCGCCAGAGGACGAGTAGAATTAACGTTGTGCCGAACCTCGCTACAGGACGAGTAGAAATAACGTTATGCCGTACCTCGCCAGAGGACGAGCAGAAATAACGTTGTGCATTACCTCGTTACAGGACGTGTAGAAATAACGTTGTGCCGTACCTCGCTACAGGACGAGTAGAAATAACGGTGAGCCGTACATCCCCACAGGACGAGTAGAAATAACGTTGTGCCGTACATCCCCACAGGACGAGTAGAAATAACGTTACGCCGTACTTAGCTACAGGACGAGTAGAAATAACGTTGTGCCGTACATCCCCACAGGACGAGTAGAAATAACGTTACGCCGTACTTAGCTACAGGACGAGTAGAAATAACGTTGTGCCGTACATCCCTACAGGACGAATAGAAATATCGTTGTGCTGTACCTCCCTACAGGACGAGTAGAAATAACGTTGTGCCGTACATCCCCACAGGACGAGTAGAAATAACGTTATGCCGTACCTCGCTACAGGACGAGTAGAAATAACGTTGTGCCGTACCTCGGTAAACAACGAGTAGAAATAGTGTTATGCCGTACCTCGCCAGAGGACGAGTAGAATTAACGTTGTGCCGTACCTCGCTACAGGACGAGTAGAAATAACGTTGTGCCGTACCTCGGTACAGAACGAGTAGAAATAACGTTATGCCGTACATCCCCACAGTACGAGTAGAAATAACGTTGTGTCGTACCTCGCTACAGGACGAGTAGAAATAACGTTGTGACGTACCTCGGTAGAGGACGAGTAGAAATAACGTTATGCCGTACCTCGCCAGAGGACGAGCAGAAATAACGATGTGCATTACCTCGTTACAGGACGAGTAGAAATAACGTTGTGCCGTACCTCGTTACAGGACGAGTAGAAATAAAGTTGTGCCGTACATCCCCACAGGACGAGTAGAAATAACGTTGTGCCGTACATCCCCACAGGACGAGTAGAAATAACGTTACGCCGTATTTAGCTACAGGACGAGTAGAAATAACGTTGTGCCGTACATCCCTACAGGACGAGTAGAAATAACGTTGTGCCGTACCTCGCTACAGGACGAGTAGAAATAACGTTGTGCCGTACCTCGCTACAGGACGAGTAGAAATAACGTTGTACCGTACCTCGGTACAGAACGAGTAGAAATAACATTGTGCCATACATCCCCACAGGACGAGTAGAAATAACATTGTGTCGTACCTCGCCACAGAACGAGTATAAATAACGTTGTGTCGTACCTCGCATCAGAACGAGTATAAATAACGTTATGCCGTACCTCGCTACAGGACGAGTAGAAATAACGTTGTGCCGTACATCCCCACAGGACGAGTAGAAATAGCGTTATGCCGTACCTCGCCAGAGGACGAGTAGAATTAACGTTGTGCCGTACCTCGCTACAGGACGAGTATAAATAACGTTGTGCCGTACCTCGGTACAGAACGAGTAGAAATAACGTTATGCCGTACATCCCCACAGTACGAGTAGAAATAACGTTGTGCCGTACCTCGGTACAGGACGAGTAGAAATAACGTTATGCCGTACCTCGCCAGAGGACGAGCAGAAATAACGTTGTGCATTACCTCGTTACAGGACGAGTAGAAATAACGTTGTGCCGTACATCCCTACAGGACGAGTAGAAATAACGTTGTGCCGTACCTCGGTACAGAACGAGTAGAAATAGCGTTATGCCGTACCTCGCCAGAGGACAAGTAGAATTAACGTTGTGCCGTACCTCGCTACAGGACGAGTAGAAATAACGTTGTGCCGTAACTCGGTACAGAACGAGTAGAAATAACGTTATGCCGTACATCCCCACAGTACGAGTAGAAATAACGTTGTGTCGTACCTCGCTACAGGACGAGTAGAAATAACGTTGTGCCGTACCTCGGTACAGGACGAGTAGAAATAACGTTATGCCGTACATCGCCAGAGGACGAGCAGAAATAACGTTGTGCATTACCTCGTTACAGGACGAGTAGAAATAACGTTGTGCCGTACCTCGCTACAGGACGAGTAGAAATAAAGTTGTGCCGTACATCCCCACAGGACGAGTAGAAATAACGTTGTACCGTACATCCCCACAGGAGGAGTAGAAATAACGTTACGCCGTATTTAGCTACAGGACGAGTAGAAATAACGTTGTGCCGTACATCCCTACAGGACGAGTAGAAATAACGTTGTGCCGTACCTCGCTACAGGACGAGTAGAAATAACGTTGTGCCGTACATCCCCAGAGGACGAGTAGAAATAACGTTGTGCCGTACCTCGCTACAGGACGAGTCGAAATAACGTTGTGCCGTACATCCCCACAGGACGAGTAGAAAAAACGTTGTGCGGTACCTCGCTACAGGACGAGTAGAAATAACGTTGTGCCGTACCTCGGTACAGAACGAGTAGAAATAGCGTTATGCCGTACCTCGCCAGAGGACGAGTAGAATTAACGTTGTGCCGTACCTCGCTACAGGACGAGTAGAAATAACGTTGTATCGTACCTCGCTACACGACGAGTATAAATAACGTTGTGCCGTACCTCGGTACAGGATGAGTAGAAATAACGTTATGCCGTACCTCGCCAGAGGACGAGCAGAAATAACGTTGTGCATTACCTCGTTACAGGACGAGTAGAAATAACGTTGTGCCGTACCTCGCTACTGGACGAGTAGAAATAACGTTGTGCCGTACATCCCCACAGGACGAGTAGAAATAACGTTGTGCCGTACATCCCCACAGGACGAGTAGAAATAACGTTACGCCGTACTTAGCTACAGGACGAGTAGAAATAACGCTGTGCCGTACATCCCCACAGGACGAGTAGAAATAACGTTGTGCCGTACCTCGCTACAGGACGAGTAGAAATAACGTTGTGCCGTACCTCGGTACAGGACGAGTAGAAATAACATTGTGCCATACATCCCCACAGGACGAGTAGAAATAACATTGTGTCGTACCTCGCCACAGAACGAGTATAAATAACGTTGTGTCGTACCTCGCATCAGAACGAGTAGAAATAACGTTGTGCCGTACCTCGCCACAGGATTAGTGTAGAATGTGTCTCGCTACAGGACCAGTAGAAATAACGTTACGCCGTACTTAGCTACTGGATTAGTAGAAATAACGTTTTGTTGTACCTCGCTACAGGGGGAGTAGAAATAACGTTACGCCATACTTAGCTACAGGATGAGTAGAAATAACTTTTTGTGGTACCTCGCTGCAGGAAGAGTAGAAATAGCGTTACGCCGTACTTAGTTACAGGATGAGTAGAAATAACGTTTTGTTGTACCTCGCTACAGGATGAGTAGAAATAACGTTTTGTTGTACCTCGCTACAAGATGAGTAGAAATAACGTTACGCCGTACTTAGCTACAGGATGAGTAGAAATAACGTTGTGCCGTACCTCGGTACAGAACGAGTAGAAATAGCGTTATGCCGTACCTCGCCAGAGGACGAGTAGAATTAACGTAGTGCCGTACCTCGCTACAGGACGAGTATAAATAACGTTGTGCCGTACCTCGGTACAGAACGAGTAGAAATAACGTTATGCCGTACATCCCCACAGTACGAGTAGAAATAACGTTGTGTCGTACCTCGCTACAGGACGAGTATAAATAACGTTGTGCCGTACCTCGGTACAGGACGAGTAGAAATAACGTTATGGCGTACCTCGCCAGAGGACGAGCAGAAATAACGTTGTGCATTACCTCGTTACAGGACGAGTAGAAATAACGTTGTGCCGTACATCCCTACAGGACGAGTAGAAATATCGTTGTGCCGTACCTCGCTACAGGACGAGTAGAAATAACGTTGTGCCGTACATCCCCACAGGACGAGTAGAAATAACGTTATGCCGTACCTCGCTACAGGACGAGTAGAAATACCGTTGTGCCGTACCTCGGTACATAACGAGTAGAAATAGAGTTATGCCGTACCTCGCCAGAGGACAAGTAGAATTAACGTTGTGCCGTACCTCGCTACAGGACGAGTAGAAATAACGTTGTGCCGTAACTCGGTACAGAACGAGTAGAAATAACGTTATGCCGTACATCCCCACAGTACGAGTAGAAATAACGTTATGTCGTACCTCGCTACAGGACGAGTAGAAATAACGTTGTGCCGTACCACGGTACAGGACGAGTAGAAATAACGTTATGCCGTACCTCGCCAGAGGACGAGCAGAAATAACGTTGTGCCTTACCTCGTTACAGGACGAGTAGAAATAACGTTGTGCCGTACCTCGCTACAGGACGAGTAGAAATAAAGTTGTGCCGTACATCCCCACAGGACGAGTAGAAATAGCGTTGTACCGTACATCCCCACAGGACGAGTAGAAATAACTTTACGCCGTATTTAGCTACAGGACGAGTAGAAATAACGTTGTGCCGTACATCCCTACAGGACGAGTAGAAATAATGTTGTGCCGTACCTCGCTACAGGACGAGTAGAAATAACGTTGTGCCGTACATCCCCACAGGACGAGTAGAAATAACGTTGTGCCGTACCTCGCTACAGGACGAATAGAAATAACGTTGTGCCGTACATCCCCACAGGACGAGTAGAAAAAATCGTTGTGCCGTACCTCGCTACAGGACGAGTAGAAATAACGTTGTGCCGTACCTCGGTACAGGACGAGTAGAAATAACGTTATGCCATACCTCGCCAGAGGACGAGCAGAAATAACGTTGTGCATTACCTCGTTACAGGACGAGTAGAAATAACGTTGTGCCGTACATCCCTACAGGACGAGTAGAAATATCGTTGTGCCGTACCTCGCTACAGGACGAGTAGAAATAACGTTGTGCCGTACATCCCCACAGGACGAGTAGAAATAACGTTATGCCGTACCTCGCTACAGGACGAGTATAAATAACGTTGTGCCGTACCTCGGTACAGAACGAGTAGAAATAACGTTATGCCGTACATCCCCACAGTACGAGTAGAAATAACGTTGTGCCGTACATCCCTACAGGACGAGTAGAAATAACGTTGTGCCGTACCTCGGTACAGGACGAGTAGAAATAACGTTATGCCGTACCTCGCCAGAGGACGAGCAGAAATAACGTTGTGCATTACCTCGTTACAGGACGAGTAGAAATAACGTTGTGCCGTACATCCCTACAGGACGAGTAGAAATATCGTTGTGCCGTACCTCGCTACAGGACGAGTAGAAATAACGTTGTGCCGTACATCCCCACAGGACGAGTAGAAATAACGTTGTGCCGTACATCCCCACAGGACGAGTAGAAATAACGTTACGCCGTACTTAGCTACAGGACGAGTAGAAATAACGTTGTGCCGTACATCCCTACAGGACGAGTAGAAATATCGTTGTGCCGTACATCCCCACAGGACGAGTAGAAATAACGTTGTGCCGTACCTCGCTACAGGACGAGTAGAAATAACGTTGTGCCGTACATCCCCACAGGACGAGTAGAAATAACGTTACGCCGTACTTAGCTACAGGACGAGTAGAAATAACGTTGTGCCGTACATCCCTACAGGACGAGTAGAAATATCGTTGTGCCGTACATCCCCACAGGACGAGTAGAAATAACGTTATGCCGTACCTCGCTACAGGACGAGTAGAAATAACGTTGTGCCGTACCTCGGTACAGAACGAGTAGAAATAGCGTTATGCCGTACCTCGCCAGAGGACAAGTAGAATTAACGTTGTGCCGTACCTCGCTACAGGACGAGTAGAAATAACGTTGTGCCGTACCTCGGTACAGAACGAGTAGAAATAACGTTATGCCGTACCTCGCCAGAGGACGAGCAGAAATAACGTTGTGCATTACCTCGTTACAGGACGAGTAGAAATAACGTTGTGCCGTAACTCGCTACAGGACGAGTAGAAATAACGTTGTGCCGTACCTCGGTACAGAACGAGTAGAAATAACGTTATGCCGTACATCTCCACAGTACGAGTAGAAATAACGTCGTGTCGTACCTCGCTACAGGACGAGTATAAATAACGTTGTGCCGTACCTCGGTACAGGATGAGTAGAAATAACGTTATGCCGTACCTCGCCAGAGGACGAGCAGAAATAACGTTGTGCATTACCTCGTTACAGGACGAGTAGAAATAACGTTGTGCCGTACATCCCCACAGGACGAATAGAAATAACGTTGTGCCGTACATCCCCACAGGACGAGTAGAAATAACGTTAAGCCGTACTTAGATACAGGACGAGTAGAAATAACGTTGTGCCGTACATCCCCACAGGACGAGTAGAAATAACGTTGTGCCGTACCTCGCTACAGGACGAGTAGAAATAACGTTGTGCCGTACCTCGGTACAGAACGAGTAGAAATAACATTGTGCCATACATCCCCACAGGACGAGTAGAAATAACGTTGTGCCGTACCTCGCTACAGGACGAGTAAAATAACGTTGTGCCGTACCTCGGTACAGAACGAGTAGAAATAGCGTTATGCCGTACCTCGCCAGAGGACGAGTAGAATTAACGTTGTGCCGTACCTCGCTACAGGACGAGTAGAAATAACGTTGTGTCGTACCTCGCTACAGGACGAGTATAAATAACGTTGTGCCGTACCTCGGTACAGGATGAGTAGAAATAACGTTATGCCGTACCTCGCCGGAGGACGAGCAGAAATAACGTTGTGCATTACCTCGTTACAGGACGAGTAGAAATAACGTTGTGCCGTACCTCGCTACTGGACGAGTAGAAATAACGTTGTGCCGTACATCCCCACAGGACGAGTAGAAATAACGTTGTGCCGTACATCCCCACAGGACGAGTAGAAATAACGTTACGCCGTACTTAGCTACAGGACGAGTAGAAATAACGCTGTGCCGTACATCCCCACAGGACGAGTAGAAATAACGTTGTGCCGTACCTCGCTACAGGACGAGTAGAAATAACGTTGTGCCGTACCTCGGTACAGAACGAGTAGAAATAACATTGTGCCATACATCCCCACAGGACGAATAGAAATAACATTGTGTCGTACCTCGCCACAGAACGAGTATAAATAACGTTGTGTCGTACCTCGCATCAGAACGAGTAGAAATAACGTTGTGCCGTACCTCGCCACAGGATTAGTGTAGAATGTGTCTCGCTACAGGACCAGTAGAAATAACGTTACGCCGTACTTAGCTACTGGATTAGTAGAAATAACGTTTTGTTGTACCTCGCTACAGGGGGAGTAGAAATAACGTTACGCCATACTTAGCTACAGGATGAGTAGAAATAACTTTTTGTGGTACCTCGCTGCAGGAAGAGTAGAAATAGCGTTACGCCGTACTTAGCTACAGGATGAGTAGAAATAACGTTTTGTTGTACCTCGCTACAGGATGAGTAGAAATAACGTTTTGTTGTACCTCGCTACAAGATGAGTAGAAATAACGTTACGCCGTACTTCGCTACAGGATGAGTAGAAATAACGTTGTGCCGTACCTCGGTACAGAACGAGTAGAAATAGCGTTATGCCGTACCTCGCCAGAGGACGAGTAGAATTAACGTTGTGCCGTACCTCGCTACAGGACGAGTATAAATAACGTTGTGCCGTACCTCGGTACAGAACGAGTAGAAATAACGTTATGCCGTACATCCCCACAGTACGAGTAGAAATAACGTTGTGTCGTACCTCGCTACAGGAAGAGTAGAAATAACGTTGTGCCGTACCTCGGTACAGGACGAGTAGAAATAACGTTATGCCGTACCTCGCCAGAGGACGAGCAGAAATAACGTTGTGCATTACCTCGTTACAGGACGAGTAGAAATAACGTTGTGCCGTACATCCCTACAGGACGAGTTGAAATATCGTTGTGCCGTACCTCGCTACAGAACGAGTAGAAATAACGTTGTGCCGTACATCCCCACAGGACGAGTAGAAATAACTTTATGCCGTACCTCGCTACAGGACGAGTAGAAAAAACGTTGTGCCGTACCTCGGTACAGAACGAGTAGAAATAGCGTTATGCCGTACCTCACCAGAGGACAAGTAGAATTAACGTTGTGCCTTACCTCGCTACAGGACGAGTAGAAATAACGTTGTGCCGTACCTCGGTACAGAACGAGTAGAAATAACGTTATGCCGTACATCCCCACAGTACGAGTAGAAATAACGTTGTGTCGTATCTCGCTACAGGACGAGTAGAAGTAACGTTGTGACGTACCTCGGTAGAGGACGAGTAGAAATAACGTTATGCCGTACCTCGCCAGAGGACGAGCAGAAATAACGATGTGCATTACCTCGTTACAGGACGAGTAGAAATAACGTTGTGCCGTACCTCGCTACAGGACGAGTAGAAATAAAGTTGTGCCGTACATCCCCACAGGACGAGTAGAAATAGCGTTGTACCGTACATCCCCACAGGACGAGTAGAAATAACTTTACGCCGTATTTAGCTACAGGACGAGTAGAAATAACGTTGTGCCGTACATCCCTACAGGACGAGTAGAAATAATGTTGTGCCGTACCTCGCTACAGGACGAGTAGAAATAACGTTGTGCCGTACATCCCCACAGGACGAGTAGAAAAAACGTTGTGCCGTACCTCGCTACAGGACGAGTAGAAATAACGTTGTGCCGTACCTCGGTACAGGACGAGTAGAAATAACGTTATGCCATACCTCGCCAGAGGACGAGCAGAAATAACGTTGTGCATTACCTCGTTACAGGACGAATAGAAATAACGTTGTGCCGTACATCCCTACAGGACGAGTAGAAATATCGTTGTGCCGTACCTCGCTACAGGACGAGTAGAAATAACGTTGTGCCGTACATCCCCACAGGACGAGTAGAAATAACGTTATGCCGTACCTCGCTACAGGACGAGTATAAATAACGTTGTGCCGTACCTCGGTACAGAACGAGTAGAAATAACGTTA
>JAHLWY010002875.1:0-10177 GCA_020002185.1 Paraescarpia echinospica | reverse complement strand
TAGTGTAGGATATACGCTACGGAGTGTTATACTCAAGGTTGTGACAGTGGTTAAGAACAGCTAGTGTAGGATATACGCTACGGAGAGTGTTATACTCAAGGTCGTGACAGTGGTTAAGAACCGCTAGTGTAGGATATACGCTACGGAGAGTGTTATACTCAAGGTTGTGACAGTGGTTAAGAACCGCTAGTGTAGGATATACGCTACGGAGAGTGTTATACTCAAGGTTGTGACAGTGGTTAAGAACCGCTAGTGTAGGATATACGCTACGGAGAGTGTTATACTCAAGATTGTGACAGTGGTTAAGAACAGCTAGTGTAGGATATACGCTACGGAGAGTGTTATACTCAAGATTGTGACAGTGGTTAAGAACAGCTAGTGTAGGATATACGCTACGGAGAGTGTTATACTCAAGGTTGTGACAGTGGTTAAGAACCGCTAGTGTAGGATATAATGTACAATGGAGAGTGTTATACCTGCGATTGTGATACAGTGGTTAAGAACCCACAGTAGGGATATTGAGCACGCTTTACGGAGAGAAAGTGTTATACTCAAGGTTGTGACAGTGGTTAAGAACAGCTAGTGTAGGATATACGATACGGAGAGTGTTATACTCAAGGTTGTGACAGTGGTTAAGAACCGCTAGTGTAGGATATACGCTAAGGAGAGTGTTATACTCAAGGTTGTGACAGTGGTTAAGAACCGCTAGTGTAGGATATACGCTACGGAGAGTGTTATACTCAAGGTCGTGACAGTGGTTAAGAACAGCTAGTGTAGGATATACGCTACGGAGTGTTATACTCAAGGTTGTGACAGTGGTTAAGAACCGCTAGTGTAGGATATACGCTACGGAGAGTGTTATACTCAAGGTTGTGACAGTGGTTAAGAACCGCTAGTGTAGGATATACGCTACGGAGAGTGTTATACTCAAAGTTGTGACAGTGGTTAAGAACCGCTAGTGTAGGATATACGCTACGGAGAGTGTTATACTCAAGGTAGTGACAGTGGTTAAGAACAGCTAGTGTAGGGATATATGCTACCGGAGAGTGTTATACTCAAGGTTGTGACAGTGGTTAAGAACCGCTAGTGTAGGATATACGCTACGGAGAGTGTTATACTCAAGGGTGACAGTGGTTAAGAACAGCTAGTGTAGGATATACGATACGGAGAGTGGTATACTCAAGGTTGTGACAGTGGTTAAGAACCGCTAGTGTAGGATATACGCTACGGAGAGTGTTATACTCAAGGTTGTGACAGTGGTTAAGAACCGCTAGTGTAGGATATACGCTACGGAGAGTGTTATACTCAAGGTTGTGACAGTGGTTAAGAACCGCTAGTGTAGGATATACGCTACGGAGAGTGTTATACTCAAGGTTGTGACAGTGGTTAAGAACCGCTAGTGTAGGATATACGCTACGGAGTGTTATACTCAAGGTAGTGACAGTGGTTAAGAACAGCTAGTGTAGGGATATATGCTACGGAGAGTGTTATACTCAAGGTTGTGACAGTGGTTAAGAACCGCTAGTGTAGGATATACGCTACGGAGAGTGTTATACTCAAGGTAGTGACAGTGGTTAAGGACAGCTAGTGTAGGGATATATGCTACGGAGAGTATACTCAAGGTCGTGACAGTGGTTAAGAACAGCTAGTGTAGGGATATATGCTACGGAGAGTGTTATACTCAAGGTCGTGACAGTGGTTAAGAACAGCTAGTGTAGGATATACGCTACGGAGAGTGTTATACTCAAGGTCGTGACAGTGGTTAAGAACAGCCAGTGCAGGATATACCGCTTACCGGAGAGTGTTATACCCGCTATCGCGGATAAGTGGTTAAGAACCGCCAGTGCAGGATATAATGCCACGGAGAGTGTTGCTATACCTGCTATCTGACAAAGTGGTTAAGAACAGCCAGTGCAGGATATACCGATAATGAGAGCGTTGGTACCTGGCTATTGCATTGCGAAGGTTAAGAACCGCTAGTGTAGGATATACGCTACGGAGAGTGTTATACTCAAGGTTGTGACAGTGGTTAAGAACCGCTAGTGTAGGATATACGCTACCGAGAGTGTTATACTCAAGGTTGTGACAGTGGTTAAGAAGCGCTAGTGTAGGATATATGCTACGGAGAGTGTTATACTCAAGGTAGTGACAGTGGTTAAGAACAGCTAGTGTAGGGATATATGCTACGGAGAGTGTTATACTCAAGGTTGTGACAGTGGTTAAGAACCGCTAGTGTAGGATATACGCTACGGAGAGTGTTATACTCAAGGTTGTGACAGTGGTTAAGAACCGCTAGTGTAGGGATATATGCTACGGAGAGTGTTATACTCAAGGTTGTGACAGTGGTTAAGAACCGCTAGTGTAGGATATACGCTACGGAGAGTGTTATACTCAAGGTCGTGACAGTGGTTAAGAACCGCTAGTGTAGGATATATGCTACGGAGAGTGTTATACTCAAGGTTGTGACAGTGGTTAAGAACCGCTAGTGTAGGATATACGCTACGGAGAGTGTTATTATACTCAAGGTTGTGACAGTGGTTAAGAACCGCTAGTGTAGGATATAAATACGAATGTGCTATACTCAAAGGTTGTGACGGTGGTTAGAACAGCTGAGTGTAGGATATACGCTAAGAGTGTTATACTCAAGGTTGTGACAGTGAAGTTTAAGAACCCGCTGAGTGTAGGATATACGCTAGGGAGAGTGTTATACTCAAAGGTCATTGACAGTGGTTAAGAACAGCTGGTGGCAGGATGTCCTTCTGAGTGTTATACTCAAGATTGTGACAGTGGTTGGGAAAGAACGCTAGTGCTTGGGAGGAAATACTCGATGCGAGTGTTATACTCAAGATTGTGACAGTGGTTAGGGAACAGCTAGTGTAGGATCTCGGCTACGGAGGTGTTATACTCAAGGAGTTGTGACAGTGGATTTAAGAACAGCTAGTGCTTAAAGGATATACGCTACGAGGAGAGTGTTATACTCAAGATTGTGACAGTGGTTAAGAACAGCTAGTGTAGGATATACGATACGGAGAGTGTTATACTCAAGGTTGTGACAGTGGTTAAGAACCGCTAGTGTAGGATATACGCTAAGGAGAGTGTTATACTCAAGGTTGTGACAGTGGTTAAGAACCGCTAGTGTAGGATATACGCTACGGAGAGTGTTATACTCAAGGTCGTGACAGTGGTTAAGAACCGCTAGTGTAGGATATACGCTACGGAGAGTGTTATACTCAAGGTAGTGACAGTGGTTAAGAACTGCTAGTGTAGGGATATATGCTACGGAGAGTGTTATACTCAAGGTTGTAACAGTGGTTAAGAACAGCTAGTGTAGGATATACGCTACGGAGAGTGTTATACTCAAGGTAGTGACAGTGGTTAAGAACTGCTAGTGTAGGGATATATGCTACGGAGAGTGTTATACTCAAGGTTGTAACAGTGGTTAAGAACAGCTAGTGTAGGATATACGCTACGGAGAGTGTTATACTCAAGATTGTGACAGTGGTTAAGAACAGCTAGTGTAGGATATACGCTACGGAGAGTGTTATACTCAAGATTGTGACAGTGGTTAAGAACAGCTAGTGTAGGATATACGCTACGGAGAGTGTTATACTCAAGGTTGTGACAGTGGTTAAGAACCGCTAGTGTAGGATATATGCTACGGAGAGTGTTATACTCAAGGTTGTGACAGTGGTTAAGAACAGCTAGTGTAGGATATACGCTACGGAGAGTGTTATACTCAAGGTTGTGACAGTGGTTAAGAACCGCTAGTGTAGGATATACGCTACGGAGAGTGTTATACTCAAGGTTGTGACAGTGGTTAAGAACCGCTAGTGTAGGATATACGCTACGGAGAGTGTTATACTCAAGGTTGTGACAGTGGTTAAGAACCGCTAGTGTAGGATATACGCTACGGAGAGTGTTATACTCAAGGTAGTGACAGTGGTTAAGAACAGCTAGTGTAGGGATATATGCTACGGAGAGTGTTATACTCAAGGTTGTGACAGTGGTTAAGAACCGCTAGTGTAGGATATACGCTACGGAGAGTGTTATACTCAAGGTAGTGACAGTGGTTAAGGACAGCTAGTGTAGGGATATATGCTACGGAGAGTGTTATACTCAAGGTCGTGACAGTGGTTAAGAACAGCTAGTGTAGGATATACGCTACGGAGAGTGTTATACTCAAGGTCGTGACAGTGGTTAAGAACAGCTAGTGTAGGATATACGCTACGGAGAGTGTTATACTCAAGATTGTGACAGTGGTTAAGAACCGCTAGTGTAGGATATACGCTACGGAGAGTGTTATACTCAAGATTGTGACAGTGGTTAAGAACAGCTAGTGTAGGATATACGCTACGGAGAGTGTTATACTCAAGATTGTGACAGTGGTTAAGAACAGCTAGTGTAGGGATATACGCTACGGAGAGTGTTATACTCAAGATTGTGACAGTGGTTAAGAACAGCTAGTGTAGGATATACGCTACGGAGAGTGTTATACTCAAGATTGTGACAGTGGTTAAGAACCGCTGGAAGGTGTGGGATATGCAGCTACGAGGAGGGAAGTGTTATACTCGGAAGGTTGTAGCAGTGGTTAGAACAGCTGAGTGTAGGATATACAGCTACGAGGAGGGTATTTATACTCAAGGATTTGTGACAGTGATTTAAGAACGCTAGTGTAGGATATACATCACAGGAGAGTGTTATACTCCAAGGTTGTGACAGTGGTTAGAGCGCTGAGTGTAGGATGTCATCTGAGGAGGAGTGTTATACTCAAGGTGAAGTGACGGTGGTTAGGAGACGCTAGTGTAGGATATACGCTACGGAGAGTGTTATACTCAAGGTCGTGACAGTGGTTAAGAACCGCTAGTGTAGGATATACGCTACGGAGAGTGTTATACTCAAGGTTGTGACAGTGGTTAAGAACAGCTAGTGTAGGATATATGCTACGGAGAGTGTTATACTCAAGGTCGTGACAGTGGTTAAGAACCGCTAGTGTAGGATATACGCTACGGAGAGTGTTATACTCAAGGTTGTGACAGTGGTTAAGAACCGCTAGTGTAGGATATATGCTACGGAGAGTGTTATGCTGGGTGTGACAGTGGTTGGGGCCGTTAGTGTAGGATACCTTATGCTCTGCGAGGAGAGTGTTATACTCAAGGTCGTGACAGTGGTTAAGAACCGCTAGTGTAGGATATACGCTACGGAGAGTGTTATACTCAAGGTTGTGACAGTGGTTAAGAACCGCTAGTGTAGGATATATGCTACGGAGAGTGTTATACTCAAGATTGTGACAGTGGTTAAGAACCGCTAGTGTAGGATATACGCTACGGAGAGTGTTATACTCAAGATTGTGACAGTGGTTAAGAACCGCTAGTGTAGGATATACGCTACGGAGAGTGTTATACTCAAGGTTGTGACAGTGGTTAAGAACCGTTAGTGTAGGATATACGCTACGGAGAGTGTTATACTCAAGATTGTGACAGTGGTTAAGAACCGTTAGTGTAGGATATACGCTACGGAGAGTGTTATACTCAAGATTGTGACAGTGGTTAAGAACCGCTAGTGTAGGATATACGCTACGGAGAGTGTTATACTCAAGGTTGTGACAGTGGTTAAGAACAGCTAGTGTAGGATATACGCTACGGAGAGTGTTATACTCAAGGTTGTGACAGTGGTTAAGAACCGCTAGTGTAGGATATACGCTACGGAGTGTTATACTCAAGGTTGTGACAGTGGTTAAGAACAGCTAGTGTAGGATATACGCTACGGAGAGTGTTATACTCAAGGTCGTGACAGTGGTTAAGAACCGCTAGTGTAGGATATACGCTACGGAGAGTGTTATACTCAAGGTCGTGACAGTGGTTAAGAACCGCTAGTGTAGGATATACGCTACGGAGAGTGTTATACTCAAGGTTGTGACAGTGGTTAAGAACCGCTAGTGTAGGATATACGCTACGGAGAGTGTTATACTCAAGGTTGTGACAGTGGTTAAGAACCGCTAGTGTAGGATATACGCTACGGAGAGTGTTATACTCAAGGTTGTGACAGTGGTTAAGAACAGCTAGTGTAGGATATACGCTACGGAGAGTGTTATACTCAAGGTTGTGACAGTGGTTAAGAACCGCTAGTGTAGGATATACGCTACGGAGTGTTATACTCAAGGTAGTGACAGTGGTTAAGAACAGCTAGTGTAGGATATACGCTACGGAGAGTGTTATACTCAAGGTCGTGACAGTGGTTAAGAACCGCTAGTGTAGGATATACGCTACGGAGAGTGTTATACTCAAGGTTGTGACAGTGGTTAAGAACCGCTAGTGTAGGGATATATGCTACGGAGAGTGTTATACTCAAGGTCGTGACAGTGGTTAAGAACCGCTAGTGTAGGGATATATGCTACGGAGAGTGTTATACTCAAGGTCGTGACAGTGGTTAAGAACCGCTAGTGTAGGATATACGCTACGGAGAGGTCGTGACCGCTAGTGTAGGATATACGCTACGGAGAGTGTTATACTCAAGGTTGTGACAGTGGTTAAGAACCGCTAGTGTAGGATATACGCTACGGAGAGTGTTATACTCAAGGTTGTGACAGTGGTTAAGAACAGCTAGTGTAGGATATACGCTACGGAGAGTGTTATACTCAAGGTCGTGACAGTGGTTAAGAACCGCTAGTGTAGGATATACGCTACGGATAGTGTTATACTCAAGGAGATAAATGTATCTCACTACATCAGTGTAATAATCTATATTCTCAAGGTAACTTACGCTGTCCTTCAGTTGTCGGATGTCTCTCTTCAGGTTAGCTGCAGTCTGAGCACAGCTGCAGGGGTCAGTCATTGGCTGTACACACTTGCAGGCCCCCAGCACTGCAAGCTGAAACACATACACATCAGTCGGACTGCAATCTCAGTGACGTGTGTAACATGGCTTTATCATTTTCCATACTAATAATCTAATTTTGGGTGGAGTTGGCAGTTTTTCGTCCTAGTTACCGAGGTTCACTTGCTTCTTTCTATATTTATTCATTTTCTTTGAACGTTGGTCTCTGATCTAACAAATGGCAAAGCATTAAAAACATGCAGGTAGTTATTTATAATTATTTACTTACATTAGACTATGCCAATAGATATACACAAATTCAAAATCTATGATTATGAATCAAAATTTCAGCACCGTACAGGAGAAACTGATGGAGATTCAGACAGACATATCAAATGTTGTACACAGCACACTGCCACCTAGCCCTAGGGAATGGAGAGCATACTAAAAAAATGGGCCAAGTGGCCCTGAAGTCCTTTGGACTAGTACGTCTATATGTGACCCCGGCTGACCAAATGAGTGATAAGTCGGAAAAATTGTAACATTGTTTTCTTACATCCTTGTAAAGGTTTGGTAGGGTGCTTTACAGTTTCAAAAAATATGACTGCTACAAAAATTGGCGAAGTTATGGAGCATTGAACATGCTAGGGATCAAAAGGTGAAAATGAAGAAAACGGCTATTGAAGTTTTACATTATATATGCAAATGGATTGCATGGAAATATTACATGCACAACATTCAAATGTGGCACACAGTATGTATTATGTATGTTATGTTGCAATGATACACTGGAAGTACAAATGGTTTGTTTATGTGGGGGGGTCACATGTTCGGTGACCTGTGGCGAAATACCCCCACATTTGGTATTAGTATAATTGTAGATTTAGTGTTTTTGGCAGCAGATAGCGTGGTATTCAGAAAGGCACTTTTTAGTTAATCATGTTGGCTTAGTTAATCATGTTGGCTTAGTTAATCATGTTGGCTTTAAAATTAACTCTACACATAACAAGCTCTGCTGTGATTACATGTCATTCCTTTCAATTGTTCTAGGAATACAGCTGCTGCTTTATATGTTGAAATGTGGGCTCTAACAGCCTGATGTTCAGGAGACTAGTATGGGCTCAGTCACAGGCCTGGCATTGGGTTGTAGAGTCCACATTTCTTTTATTTAAATATTACAGTGTGCCAAAAAGGCTTATACACTGGTTACCCATAATAAACAAACGTCATCCATTTGGCCTTTTTCATATCTATATTTGTCTCCGTGTTGTTGCTTGCATAAATGATGGTGTGCACATCTGGCACAGCCGATTTGCATACTGGACTTTGTGCAAGACAACAGCACATGGAGGCCTCCCATTAGAGGAGGCTAATTTATGCAAGGACATGTTAATTACTCCCGTGGGGAGAATCAAATCAACCAATCAGCGCGCACTGGCGCGCGTCCCTCAGGAGAATCCTAAGCTTATCCCGCACTCCGTTTGCGAAAGCATAAAGGGGCAGACGTTTGTCTAATTTGACCCACCCGCCTCCCTACTTTTCGTCCAGGAATGTTTGATGTATAGTCATGCTTTGTGCATCGTTATTGGAAAGGGGTTGCTGGTCTCGATGCTTTCCCCACAATTATAGTTGATTGTGAGCATAGGGTTTGCACCGGATGTGTTCACGGGGTTTTATTGCAAGAGATGTCGCATGCCTTTTTCCACTTTCGATTTAGGAAAATTAACTCTACACATAACAAGCTCTGCTGTGATTACATGTCATTCCTTTCAATTGTTCTATGAATACCGCTGCTGCTTTATATGTTGAAATGTGGGCTCTAACAGCCTGATGTTCAGGAGACTAGTATGGGCTCAGTCACAGGCCTGGCATTGGGTTGTAGAGTCCACATTTCTTTCATTTAAATATTACAGTGTGCCAAAAAGGCTTATACACTGGTTACCCATAATAAACAAACGTCATCCATTTGGCCTTTTTCATATATATATTTGTCTCCGTGTTGTTGCTTGCATAAAGACTTATCAAGTTATGCCAGATTATGTCTTTATGTGTAAAACTAAGAGGACAGATTATTTGAAAGCAAATGGTAGACTCACTGTTTGACACGGTTTAAAACCTACAGGCAACTGTCCAGTTTAACAGGGGTCTAGTGGCTTAATGCTGTCTGTTGACACAAGCCACTGCCAGTGACCAATTACACATTAGTCACAGTTTCCATCAAACAATAGCAGGCAGAGAATCTTAGCTCCACAGCTGGGTGTAATACACAACCAGAGCCACCACTGATTCATGGTCAAGTAGATTAGCTCAATGCACCAACTAAGACAATACACAACACTGTGAGTGACAGTGTCCAGAGTGAGGCCTAAGCAGTGTCCTCATTGCTGAATAGATCAATTAAACCTGCCAAGTGGGTGACATTCTGCACAAGTGTTTATTAATCCTTAGTGATTGTTCAGAACATCAGACTGACCACATACCTAACCAAAGCGAACGTAATAGGTGAAGAACAGGCAGTGTTCAAATAGGGGTATTGGTTTAATTGTATTTGTCTCGACACAAAAGGCTTTATTGTGCCTTCATCGATTATAAGAAAGCATTTGATTTAGTAGACCGGTCCTCCCTGTGGTCTAAGATAATTTCATGCAGTATTAATGGTATTGTGTTGAAAGTTGTATACACCTGTACAACATATACAAAAATGCTAAATCATGTATAAATCAGGGCCAGGCTGTGTCAGCCTTCTTCTCATGTGATGTATAGGTATGGCAAGGAGAAAACTTGTGTCCTTTGTTATTTGCTATTTACCTGAATCATTTTGAACACTGTTAGTCACAATTATAACGGACTTGACATGGCAGCTGGTGAAATTTACAACAAACTTAGGGATGATGATGTAGAAAATGTATGTTCTACTATATGCTGATGACACTAGAATGATTCAATCAAATACAGAATTCTTGCTTGTGTATAGCGGAACTATGTCAACTCTTCTAATGGTTGACATTTGGTTGTTTCAGGTGTCAACTATATTGTGAATCTGTAATTATTAGTCTATATTGATACAATTGATTGACACAGTACCATGTCTACACAAGGCATGGCAAGCGTAAACAGAACAGTAGAATGCATTTGATATCAATAAAGTGTAGGATATTTCACTCTGTAGTTGTCCAGAATATTAATTTTCTATGTTTGTCACCTACAGGTGACAGAATATTAATTTTCTGTTTGTCACCTACATGTTTCTACAGACAATACATCTTTAACCAATAGATACCTCAGTCACACCATTTTATAATAATTAAATGAACATCAAAATAAACACAACTTGCAATTATAGAAAATCAATAGTTTTGAAGAT
>JAHLWY010002874.1:0-10189 GCA_020002185.1 Paraescarpia echinospica | reverse complement strand
CTCCAAATCATACATGCACATAAAGTAATCGGTTTAATTGGATTTGAACCTTTGTTGACTGGCTTCGTCTTATTTCACAAACATTAACTCCAATATACTAGCAATTTCATGACGTAAAGTTACATTAAAATTTCTTGTAGAGCAGGTAAATGGTTAGTGTTGTTAATGCGAATGCGCATACGTAACGTCACCCATCATAATTCGTGTCCATCCATAAGAATAACACACACTGAGGTCCCAGTGTTTGGCGTTTTTGATGGTGAGGTCATTGGCCATCGTCATATCTTGGGCAGTGCATGCGCTCCCCATTTTCTCGCTGGAGCATGACTGGCGGGCGCGAGGGCACCGGGCACACGATTTATACAACATATATCGTGTCGCCAACTCCTATCAGCGATAAGCGAACACAAGTTGAATACAGGCCACCAGTGTTCGATGAGAGATGTGAAAATCTTAGACCTCGAGGAGAACTGGCAGAGGAGAAAGATCAAGGAGGCGATTAACATCTACAGGGGAAGCTTTCACTGAACAGAAACATCGGCCAGAAGCTACCGTCAGTCACGCTCCAGCCTGTGTCACATGACGTAAGTCACGTGACACGACCGTAAATTCAGTCTGCTCGAGATGCGGTCGAAATTATACAGAGAAAATAAAAATTGTTTCTTAAGAGGTAAATATACCCAACACGCTTTATCCCTTCTTTTCAATTTATAGATAGGAGCTGGCGTAATTTACTTTTTGGAGTCCCCTCCTTTATAGCTATTCTCTAAACCACCTTTTAGTAGTATGAACCAGTGTAACATGACTTCTCACACGTAAGTCGGGCCAACAATATAACTAGTCGAGAGCAGAGGAACGACCACGGTCAAACATGAGTAGCTAATATTTGCTTTTTCGTAAAAAAAACCGATTTGTTTGGTATGTAGCTATTTTATGTACACCAATTTATTTCGTACCAAATAAAACATATTACAGTCCTTTTCTTTTGTGATGGTTTTCCTCAATTGTGCGACGAGAAGTGTGACGCCAGAGCACCTCTGCTTTATTAAACCACATGTCATATTAGTTCCACGTGAAGGTATATTTCGCGTCTTATCGTGGTTAAATTTAAGGGAACTTCTAATAAGAAAAACGGTTCTTTTGCGATGTATTGATTATAAATTAACTTGTTAAAACACATCCAGGGTATACGGAAAACTGTTGTTACTGACCTCTCCATGTATACAGCTATTTGCTCCGACATAACATCGATTGAGTAGCGCCGAACAGAGAAATACATCAAGGATAGTCAAAGACTTCACAATCACATCAAGAAACATATGCATCAAAGGTTTTAAGGCGACAATTGGCCTAGTGTCGCATCAAAGCTCCAAGCGTCTATATAGTATTACACTCACTTTAGAATAGTGTTACAATTTCCTCTCGTAGTCGCCGAAGACCACTATCTTGTTTATTTCTAAGTTCATTCACTTCCTTGACCACTAACCACTGATTTACCAACTTGTGACATATTAAATTAGTTTGGGACATATTTAAAAACACAACGATACTTATTTAAGGCCAGTGGGACGCCCTGCCCTCAGATTCAAGGACGTCTGCAAGCACGACATGAAGGCCTGTGAAACCAGAACCACTGAGGACAACAAGCACCCTGGTAGTGACCACCCCCAGTGCCAGCATAGAAAAGTCGGTTTGGCGATAATGTTCTGAAAAAGGCTGACCAGTTGAATAAGATGTCATAAGACCGTAACATTGTAACCACAATATATACATACTAGACAGTTAATCGAACGTTGCCAAGGGCTCGAAACAACTAAAAACTTCCTCCAATGACTGGGAGGCAGTGGCCGAAGATCGCATTTCTTGGCGTCAGACAGTACACAGAGGCATTAGAAGGGCAGATTGAAAGAGACCAGCGTGCGGTTGAGAAGTGGATGCGACACAAACAGCCAGCTGCACAATCACTGTCATCCTGCTTCGTTTGCTCTGGCTGCGTCAGAGACTGTCACTCCAAAATCGGCCTGCACAGCCATATCGGACGCTGCCGAATTTCCAGAAGATGACAATGGGGCGCACCGGCATCTTCTCTCGAGAATATGCAGTGTCTACCTATTTAAGAGCTTACTTACGTGTTTGCGATATGCCATTCTAAGTGGCTTTTCGCATATCTGAGATGATGGAGAGGTCCATAAACTGTCCAGATGACGCTACTACCATCGGGTAAAGAAACCTGGCTGTAAGCAAAGTGGCAGACTCGGCACAATACAGAGATTACACACTTTGTCTGCTCCGTAACTATGCAGTAAACCATGACTTTTACATCCCACGTTTTATTAAAAAAATACCCGCTTAGAAACGAGCAGTTCTGTACTGTGACGTCACATATGCGTCCGTACTGAAGTCATACACGTTGAAGGAGTGTTCTGACAAAGGTTCATTCCTCTTTGCTCGGAATTGAAGATAACTTCCTCAGGGTAAGTGAGGTGTTATGGATGTTGCACGTGTTGCTTCGGTAGATAATGTATCTGTTTATGTTAACATTGATGACTACATTTCAAACAATTTGACATAACAGGGTAGATATCACTAAATAATATATTTAGATTAAACTGTCTTCCATGACAGCCATATTGATTGTTTTGTTATATTAATTTCCGTCCACTGACGAGGAATAAGGTTTTTGCAAACATTGTACTAAGAACTTTTAACCATATGAAATGATTTCTTCAATAATAATGTGTAATTTAACATATTTATTTTGACAAAACCAGTACATGGACGCATATGACGTGTCTGGAAACACATTTTAACGTTTTGCCTATTACACGGTAAAGGGATTAAATGTATACCCTGCTAGGGTATTTGCCCTTTCTCTGACATAATACACTGCAAATAAAATGGATCCTGGGAGTTTAGTGTTTCCTCAAAAAGAGCCTATCGAATAGATTAATAATAGGTGACCAAGGCATTGACGTCCTTATCCAATGCCAGCCACATGGATTTGGCTTGGAGGACAATTATATTCAATCTTGTGCTAGGCAAGGTGAGAAGTTATGCCTGGGTGATGCTAGCTACAGCGAAGGATTAGAACACAACACCTTGTTTGTGGTCAAGAGGAAAGCAACAATTCCTTGATCCTCAATGTACAAGACAGCGCGGACCAGGTATGAGGACTGGTAATGCCCGTTGACTAAATTACTAATTTTACATTTTGAGCCATTCATCAGTTTGGAGAATGGAGTAGTCGGTACACGGACGTAACTCATCACCGAGAAAACCCTGATGAACCGTGCGCCAAAGGAGCAACTGTGACTTGCAATATTTCTACTCAACTACCAATCTCTTGTCGCAAACACACAATATCCTGCAGTTCCACTAATGTCGCACACAGAATCGCAACATCAATCCTAAAAAAATAAAAGTGATTAAACATGGTGAAATATAGCATGATGTTAGCGTGATTGTAAACCTGTACTTTAAGTTTAATTGTCGTAATCTGGTCAGTAATTTAACTTAACAGGAATTTTATAGCAGCTGCATAAGATTTGTTTTTCCAAGGTAGGTATGAAAACCAGTCGTTTTAGTACCTGTAGGTTATATTGAAATATAAAAAATAGGCAAGTGGTAACAGTTAGTATTGACATATTCTATTTTATTCTTATTGCTATTATTAATATATTGTAGTTGTAATTATTAGTACACTCAAATGTCTAACGATATTCAATACCTTTTGCCTCTTCCGCTTACCAGCAACGAGGTCAAACGCCCCGACTATTTCGTACCGCGTGCCCAGTGTGACGTCAGCGGAGTAAGCCACGCAGCGACAGAACGATGGCCTTCCCGGTCGACAAGCTCACTATCCCGGGCGGTATCTCACACAACGTGAAACTCGCCCAACTAGTCAAGTTGCGAGTGCCCGACGGCTTCCTCGAACTCCTCGAGAAGCTCTACCGTGAGGTGCTGCGTGCGCAGCCGGATGACGTCATATCGTTTATGGCTCTCTACGTGGAAGATCTGGTTCAGGAACGCCGCGGCATAGAGCAAGCGAAAGGAGACGCCGGGATCAATATACGCTAGCGAGAACTACATTGGAGCTATGGAGAACGCCGCGTTTGTAAGGTGGATGCACATAACATTGGATATTTGCTATATGTGATTTATTTGTAAATTGGAAGTTTGACGCTGAACAAGATTTTGTCAATGGGGATGTGACGTCACAAGAGGACTATAACGTTATGAGACGCAGGGGATAAGCATATGAAGAATGAGCTGCCTTAACGGCGTACATTGTCAAATACATTTTGTCAAGGTGAGAACGCGTAAAATAAAAAAGGCCTGAAACAAGCATGACGATCTACATCTTATCCCTCACCCATCCAATCTTTGTACTGAGGTTTTCTTACGGGTATTTTGTTTCACAAATATTGACCAATACATTTCTCAGGCTTTCAGGGAATTTGAATTTGTTGTTATATTTATTTATAAAAAATATAGGTATACTAGCTGATTATCATTTGAACACATGTTATACGAAAACCTTTAAGATGAATGACACACATTATTTTGTTGCTGACATCCTTAGCGAACGAGTATGGCAATGCCACCGTTACTACACTCGTAACATACGTATTATATTCCGTAATGAACAAGGATGTAATAGTTAAATAATATCTTGTTATTGTAGCGTAACCTCCGTTTGTCCTGAATATTTACAACCAAAAGGAAACACCCTTACAATCCCATTCATATGGGGTGTTAAAAGTATAAGAATCAAAGTTTTGGCCTTCGTACAACAAGCGTGAAAACGCGGTGAAAGAAAACAATATGTTTGAATATCAACCATCCTCATGAGTCAGGGGCACTGCTGGTTATGTCTGTATAAGTACACTCCGGCTCTTAGTCTTGTCGATACGAGGACGTATGATTATGTCAGTTGTGCAATCATACAATACAATACAATACAATATAATACAATACAATACGATACAATACAATACAATACAATACAATAATACTTTATTGTCCCATGAAAGGAAATTTGTGTGCAGCGTCTATAAAATAAATAAATGTCAACATAACAAACACTGCTAAATAATGTGCGCACAATCGCACACGTACACCGTGATATCAACAGTATAGCTACAACTACTCGAACACGTACACCGTGATATCAACAGTATAGCTACAACTACTCGAACACGTACACCGTGATATCAACAGTATAGCTACAACTACTCGAACACGTACACCGTGATATCAACAGTATAGCTACAACTACTCGAACACGTACACCCTGATATCAACAGTATAGCTACAACTACTCGAACACGTACACCCTGATATCAACAGTATAGCTACAACTACTCGAACACGTACACCGTGATATCAACAGTATAGCTACAACTACTCGAACACGTACACCCTGATATCAACAGTATAGCTACAACTACTCGAACACGTACACCGTGATATCAACAGTATAGCTACAACTACTCGAACACGTACACCGTGATATCAACAGTATAGCTACAACTACTCGAACACGTACACCCTGATATCAACAGTATAGCTACAACTACTCGAACACGTACACCCTGATATCAACAGTATAGCTACAACTACTCGAACACGTACACCCTGATATCAACAGTATAGCTACAACTACTTGCACACAAAATAGTTTGGCTCAGAAGAGGCGTCAGAGAGATGTATCATTTAAAAGCCGAACAGACGTTTCCTATTTGTTTTGCAAGTAACCGTTCTATACCGTCTGGATGACGGCAGAAGGACGTATTCATCATACAAAGTGTGTGTGTTGTCAGCCAGAATGCGACTGGCTTTGCATAAAACCTGTTTTTCATACAGAGCAGTGAGAGTGGCTTGTTTCACGCCGGTCAGTTTACTGGTGATGTTTGCAATACGCTGCAGCTTGTTTTGTCTTTTAGTCTGACGTTGCCAAACCAACAAATAAAAGAAAAGGTTAAAACACTCTGGATGAACGACTTATAAAACATGGCAGAAATGCGTTATAAATATTAAAAGAATGCAGTTTCCTTAGGCACTTCTGGCACTTCTTGTCATCTCATTGCCTTTAAGGGATACATACTGTTCCTCTACCCGAAGTTATCCAGCGTAGTAATATGTAACAGGAAGTCTGCTGCGTTGAACATGGGAAAATGGGACATTGTTGAACATCGAAGAGCATTGCAATTAACTCAGCCTCCTCTGCATTATTGCCAATAAAGGTTGTCTTGAAACTGGGTGTTTTGCTTACCATTTGAACGTGCTACGGGGGCGTATCTTCCTAATTGCGAACGTTTTTATCCGCTTACAAAAGACACCTTGATGGGCAGTATGCACTCAACATAGTTATCAAAGTCTTAAGAACATTGTGTTAATTATTGACAAACTAGGAACAGACTGTCTCCTTTTATGATTTGGCCGATTTGGCTGACGTCACATGTACTGTTCGGGAAGGAGAAGTAATTATAAAACTTGTATTACATTAGTAGACAATGTACTATCGTTGGCCAATCTTTATAACATCGTTGGCTCGTGAGAATGGTAGGACTGGCATTTATTGGGGTTTCCTGTAATTGCCCTTTGATTATCGAGCGCGGGCATTTGCATGGTTCCCATGGTCACAATTGCGACCGGTGACGACAGGAACTAGGACAAAGGACAGTTGATTCAGCGAACTTCCATACATTGCGTAGGATATTTGCTAGGGGTAGTATAGTCAACTACTACATCTGTCTTAAGCGAAAAAAACTATTGTAACATCAGAATTTTCATCTCAAACCACTTCAATCAGCGCAGTGCAACGGCGTTATACTTGTCATACACAACTACGCTAAACTAAAATTATATTTTGCTCCGGCTCGTCCCCCCCCGCCCCAATGTGCAATACATTCCAATTATAATTTTTTTTTTATTACGTCAACAATATTAGTTAATTAAGTATTTCTAATCGACTATTTCAGCAGATTTGATAGTGCACAACCTGAATTAATAATAGCTTTAATATGCATT
Organism: Paraescarpia echinospica; assembly: GCA_020002185.1. Lineage (NCBI taxonomy): Eukaryota > Metazoa > Annelida > Polychaeta > Sabellida > Siboglinidae > Paraescarpia > Paraescarpia echinospica. The sequence continues at coordinate 3,157 of JAHLWY010002874.1, read as the reverse complement.
CCCTGTGCAGAACGTGACCACAATTCTGAGCTGGGATTCCTCCTTTCACGTAGGCCTAGTCGGCAAACTAATTGTGAACACACGGGCACTGGCTTTGACACGCGACTACAGTCGCTTAGCAATCGATCAATAAACAACGCCGTATCGCTCCGCCTGGTCACCACACAACCGTGACCAAAGCTAGCCACGTTATACTGACCAATGCTACTTACAGTCAGCTAGCAAATCAGCGGGTGAACGGACGCAAGCTCGAATAGGAATTGTGACGTCGGACCTGGCGGGCGATAATGTACAAGCAATACCGAGCTGAGTTCGTCGCCATTACCGAGTTCTACTGCGCGAGAGCCCGAGCGAAGACGGCTTTCCTCGCCGGTCGGAAGTCAGTCAAACACACGGCTGCGGGAGACGGGGCGTGGATCGACATGCTCGCTCACGTCTCCGATATGGACTTGTGGGGAGGATTGAGACGGCAGGAGAGGAGGGAGTGGAGAAGCTACCTGGACGAGGCGGCCGAGATTGTACGGCAGCCGAGGAAACCGTTGCAGCAGGTACGGCTTAATACGATGGTTGTAGATCACATGCATGATTAATGGGCTGCACAAATCAACATTCGTTATCCCGATGTAAACAACAAAATAATGTATGTTTGTCTATCTGTCTGTCTGTCTGTCTGTCTGTCTATATCTCCCTCTCTTTGTTTGTCTGTCTGTCTGTCTGTCTCCCTCTCTCTTTCTCTTTCTCTCTCTCTCTCTCTCTCTCTCTCTCTCTCTCTCTCTCTCTCTCTCTCTCTCTCTCTCTCTCTCTCTCTCACTCACTCACTCACTCACTCACTCACTCACTCACTCACTCACTCACTCACTCACTCACTCACTCACTCACTCACTCACTCACTCACTCACTCACTCACTCACTCACTCATTGACTCTCTCTCACGCACACGCACATGTACACTCAGTCACTCACTCATTCACTCACCCAGTCACTCACTCACACACTCACTCACTTTCTCTCACTCCCTCCCTCTCTCCTCTGTCTGTCTCTCACTCCGTCTCTGTCTCTCTGTCTCTCTGTCTCTCTGTCGCTGTCTCTGTCTCTGTCTGTCTGTATGTCTGTTTGTCTGTCTGTCTGTCTGTATGTCTGCCTGTCTGCCTGTCTGTCTGTCTCTCTCTCTCTCTCTTTCTCTCTCTCTCTCTCTCTCTCTCTCTCTCTCTCTCTCTCTCTCTCTCTCTCTCTCTCTCTCTCTCTCTCTCTCTCTCTCTCTCTCTCTCTCTCTCTCTCTCTCTCTCTCTCTCTCATATCCACATATCTAAACAATATAGATTTGTATTTATATTCAACGTACCTGTCCACACTAGCAGATGCACGAATCATGAATATGCAGAATCCAGCACTGTTTTCCGCAGCGTCGATAAGGATGGGATTGTCAACTCTATGATGTTATCCAGCCAGTTTAATTTCTGGCGTCCACATCTTGTTTTGGTTTCTAGGGTGCCTCGCACGACAGTTTTGAGACGGTTTTGTAATGTGTGGCATGGCGAAATCATTGTTTAACTATTGACGTCATTGTTTAACTATTGACAAAGGCGGCTCTTTGTTTTCACCCAAATAATATCTTGACGTAGGTTGTGTTTTTACCTAGCGATGCACCGATGTGATGACGCGGTTATTACGTCATTAAACAATAAAATTATATTTTTTTATGGTGGAGGGTGATGGCTTTACCTCCTTCATCTGTATTATACTTATGTGAAATAATTTCATAATTACTTTATGAAGAAATACTCGCCGTGAGGAATCGCCTCTTGTAATCCCAACATTAAACAACAACACGCAACGTCGTACACTGATTGATTCGCTAGATGGCAGCTCAAGCAAACTAGCGATAATACAGGATGATATTGCAGCAGACAGTTTTGTTTAATCCCATTCGTATGTATATACGTGATAGAAATGACACATGAAAAACATATAGACCTTACTTCAATATTGATAATACAACCTTGTATGTATACAATATATTTTGGTGATAATCTCCTAATCTAGTAAGATTTACACGTTAGTCTATCATGATAACAACATGGAATAATTGACATGACGATCACTGGACATTGACTGAGACAATTAACACGATGGTTTTATCCTTGGATCGATTAAGTACATAGTTAGTTTGACTAATATGACCTGTGTTTGCTAAATTGCGCTTAACAGTAGCACTAACTCCTCTGTTCACGAGAACACCATTGTTCTCAACACCTTCCTTGTGTGCCCATTACTGCACGCCCTGTTGCGAGTATTCTCCCGTTTCTGATGTAGATGTTGTTATTAGCTCAACGTTTGCTTACCCCACAGTTCGGCTATATCTACGTTGTTTTGTTTGCCAGTGTATTTCAGTATTTCATAATAAAAAGTTTTTCAGAATTATCCATCACACTACATGTCCTTCCTCTGAAATTCGTGATTCTAAATATTATGATACATATATATATATATATATATATACACATACATACATACATACATACATATATACATGCGTGCACGCGTACATACATACATACATACATTCATGCGTGCACGCGTACGTACGTACATACGTACATACATACATACATACATACGTACGTACAAACATACATATATACATACATACATGCATGCATGCATGCACGCACGCACACACACATACATACATACAAGATTGAACAACATTGCCATCCAGAAAATTAACTCTAGATGGCAGGTGGACAAGGAAGCATACATACAAACATACATGCATGTATACATACATAATATATACATATATGTATACATTTACTCGTAAACTGAATTGCGGAGGCCTACGTTTAAAATGAAATAAAAGTTGCCTATGTGACTGTACAGGACGTCGTGCTGAAGGTGATTCGCGGGGACATGGGGGGAGATGATGTGACAGAGATGCACTCACTTCGCTCCAAGGTCATCGTGTTTGTAAGCTCCACCTTCACAGACACAATGGCCGAGAGGAACACGCTCATGAAAGGTTGGATATTGTTGTTGTTGTGTGTGTGCATGCGCGCGTGTGTATGGTGTGTGTGCGTATGTGTGTGCGAAAGATTGCGTGTGTGCGTGTGTGCGTGTGTGTGTGAATGAGAGAGAGAGAGAGAGAGAGAGAGAGAGA
>JAHLWY010002873.1:0-10190 GCA_020002185.1 Paraescarpia echinospica | reverse complement strand
TGAAGGAAAATAAATCACCTGGAGTGGATGGTATTCCACCTAAACTACTAGTGGAAATTGTAGAACAAATTAGCATACCGCTTGCAACAGTTTTCAACTTGTCATTAGAAGAGGGAGTGGTTCCTTTAGAATGGAAAGAAGCAAACATTATACCGTTATTTAAAAAAGGTTCGAGAAACAAGTCAGAACTATAGACCAGTGAGTTTAACATCAGTGATTTGTAAATTATTAGAAAGACTAATTAAAGATCATATGGTGGATTTTCTTGTTAAACATAACTTGATAAACCCATCTCAACATGGGTTTCTAAAAGCGAGGTCATGCTTAACAAATATGTTATGTTTTTTGGAAGATATCACTAAGTGGGTAGATGATGGATCACCAGTAGATATCATCTACTTAGATTTTCAAAAAGCTTTCGACAAAGTGCCACATCAGAGATTACTGCTTAAACTAAAAGCCCATGGCATAGGCAATGGTATAATTAACTGGATAGAAAAATGGCTGATTGACAGAAGACAACGGGTAGTTGTTGATGGGGAGGCTTCAAACTGGAAATCAGTTTTGAGTGGGGTTCCACAGGGATCAGTACTGGGACCTATATTATTCTTAATATATATAAACGATTTGGACGATGATATAGCTAGCAAGGTGTTGAAATCTGCAGATGATACAAAAGTGTTTAGAAGGATTGAAAGTGATGGTGATAGACAGCATTTACAAGATGATCTTGACAGGTTGATCAAATGGTCTGAAAAGTGGCAAATCTTGTTCAATTTTGGGAAATGTAAATGCCTCCACACAGGATATGGGAACGAATATGTAGAATATACAATGGGGGGAACTGTACTAAGTACTACTGTAAAAGAAAAGACTTAGGGCTGACAATTAGTGCTGACATGAAGGTTTCAGAGCAGTGTGGAATTGCAGCTTCAAAAGGAAATCAAATCCTTGGATTGATTAGGCGAAATATAGCATATAAAGAAAAGAACTAATAATACCGCTGTACAAAACAATAGTTAGGCCTCATTTAGAATATTGTATACAAGCGTGGAGGCCATACCGCAAGAAGGACATAGATATGCTAGAAAGAGTACAGAGGAGAGCGACTAAAATGATACCAAAACTGAGGGATCTTAGTTATGAAAAACGCCTAAAAGAATGTGGTTTAACAACACTAGAGACCAGGAGATTGAGAGGAGATCAGATAGAAGTGTTTAAAATATTGAATGGTTATGAAAATATTGATAGAAATATGTTTTTTCAGTTAAGAAAGATAGAAAGACTAGAGGACATGAAGTTACATTAGTAAAGGAGCAGTGTAGATTAGACGTGAGAAAGTTCTCATTTTCACAAAGGACTGTGAATGAATGGAACAGATTATCTGATGATTGTGTGGGTGCTAGTAGTGTGAATATGTTTAAAAATAAAATCGACACATACCTCAGAAGGGCTGGATATATGTAGATAAAAGGGTTGGACTCTAGATAAGCCAAAGGGCTTCCTTGTCCACCTGCCATCTAGAGTTAATTCTCTGGATGGCAATCTTGTTAAATCTTGTTAAATCTAGTGTACTAATAAGGGTGGTGTCGTCAGCATACGTTATGAATTTAAAAAAGGTCATTAGAAAGTGGTATATCATTTATATATATATAATAAATAAGAGTGGCCCTAAAATTTAACCTTGAGGGACACCAGTGTTGATGACTATTTCCTTAGACTTAACATTTTCAATTTCTACGTAATGCTTACGATTTTGTGAATAACTCTTACAAAAGTCCAGAGCCTTGTCATCCATAGTAATTTAATTTCTGTACCAATATATTGTGATCAATTGTGTCAAATGCTTTTGATAAATCAAGGTATATATTTATTAGAATAGCCGGTTTATTAAGTTCTTGTATAATTCTGTCTATGATTTCGAGTGTAGCTAGCCCAGTAGAATGTTTCTTTCTAAACCCATATTGGCTATTGTAGTATAACGCTTTAGAATGGAAGTAATCGAGGATTTGATCAAACATAACCCTTTCAAAAATGTTTGAAATCACTGGCAGCATAGAAATAGGACGATAATTGTTAAAGTCAGAAACATCACCTTTTTTAAAAAGGGGTATGGCTTTTGCAATTTTTAATTTGTCTGGAAATATACCAGTTATTATTGATTGATGAATAATTAGAGTGACTGCATTGCTGATATCATTTTTGATCAATGCTAGTAATTGTGTTGAAATACCGTCTTTTCTACATAGGTAAGGATCATTTGTATTAACAGTAGTTTCCATGTCAATCGGGTTAAAGCTGAAGGTGTGAAATATCGGGTTTTTCAGGTAATCTTTGTATGATTTGCCTCCACTAGTAGTTGTTTTAAAGGCTAGAGTAGAACCAGCATTAGTAAAAAACGTATTAAATCTGTTTGCAATAATGCATTTTCACTAATCATTTTTCCATCGACTTTGAACGACTTTTCTGAATAATTTCTTTAATTAAACACCACGTCTTTTTAACACTATGCTTATGCTTTTCAAAACTGGATTGATAATGCATTTGCTTAGCTAATCTAATATTACTTTAAAGAATTTTTAAGTAAGTCAATTTTAAGTTTATAATAATACTCTGTATTTACGTGAGTCTGTTTCATTCTCGAATAGAATTTGTTTCTAAATTTTATCGACACAATAATGCCCTTGGTAATCCAAGGAGTTTTCTTATGTTTATATTTGTTAAATTTAATTACTTTAATAGTTAGAAATTTATCCATAGCTGCAGTAACAATTTCGTCGAGGATATTGTAAACCTATAAACCACCCATTCACTCACTCACTCACTCACTCACTCACTCACTCACTCACTCACTCACTCACTCACTCACTCACTCACTCACTCACTCACTCACTCACTCACTCACTCACTCACTCACTCACCCACCCACCCACCCACCCACTCACTCACTCACTCATTAACATGATCGCCCATATCAATCTCTCTCACGCATTCCCTTAATCGTTGAACATGTTAGCTGTCTTAACTGTGTGGCTTTTATTTTGTTATTTATGGAATGCAACATGCTTCTCAATGCGAGCCGCCCTGCTAATCTCAAGATATTTAGATAGACCATGGGCAAAACTTAATATCGGTAAAACAAAGTCACATTAGATGCAGCTGTGATACATACACAGTAATATCACTGCTAAGATAGAGCGCGACAGTGCAATGGTTAGCACATCCGCCTGGCATGCCAGCGCCTGTGAGTCCAACACCCGGACTGAACAGGCATGGTATACTTGGTGTAAAAACAGTGTTCTTAACATTGGAGATGTTAATGCCGGTCCCGTCTAATTTGGGGACGTAAATGAACACTGCACCCTGGCAGTGACGATACCCGGTGCCAGCATAGAAAGGTCGGTTTGGCGACAACGTTTTGAAATAGACTGACTAGTAGAATGAGACCTAATAAAACCATAACATTTTAATCAAAATATGTACATACTAGTCAGTTAATAGAACGTTGCCGAGTGCTTGAAAGATCTAGAACTAGCACTCAGGTGCAATCTTTAGAAATCACTGTTAGTCATATACCATAAACAAGGTCAATGTCAACGAGGCATCGAACACTTGATCCGGTCGCTCTGTAAGTGGCGCATTGAGAGCCCACGTATTGCATGCTGATTCGACTGTGCAACCACCACTATCAAATCGATATGTAAAGAAATAGTCTGGTCATGTGAGGGAACACTTGCCTACGTGGTACGTAAATTGATCTTGGAAACTATAACTGTCCATAATGAAACTCTGGCCAGTTCAAAACAAATCCAATCATATTACGTTTTGTAGCATTACACAAACGTGTACACAATAAACAGTTGATCCAACACAGTTGGACCGCTGGGAGGTGTCAACGGTCATATACATGTATGTCTTTTCCGTGTTGTCAACGCTGGAGAAAAAACATCCTTTTATGTTAAAGAACATAAATATCATGTCAGGTGGAAGAACAAATACATCCAGTCAGGTGGAAAAACAAAGACATCCAATCGGGTGAAAAAAACAAAGACATCCTGTCAGGTGGAAGAACAAAGACATCCTGTCAGGTGGAAGAACAAAGACATCCTGTCATGTGGAAGAACAAAGACATCCTGTCAGGTGGAAGAACAAAGACATCCTGTCATGTGGAAGAACAAAGACATATCCTGTCAGGTAGAAGAACAAAGACATCCTGTCAGGTAGACGAATAGCGACATCCTATCAGATGGAAGAACAAAGCCATTTTGTCAGGTGGAAGAACAAAGACATCCTGTCAGGTGGAAAAACAAAGACATCCAATCGGGTGAAAAAACAAAGACATCCTGTCAGGTAGACGAATAGCGACATCCTATCAGATGGAAGAACAAAGCCATCTTGTCAGGTGGAAGAACAATGACATCCTGTCTCCTGTCGGGTGGAAGAACAAAGACATCCTGTCAGGTGGAAGAACAAAGACATCTTGTCAGGTGGAAGAACAAAGACATCCTGTCAGGTGGAAGAACAAAGACATCCTGTCAGGTGGAAGAACAAAGACATCTTGTCAGGTGGAAGAACAAAGATATCCTGTCAGGTGGAAGAACAAAGACATCCTGTCAGGTGAAAGAAGAGAGATATCGTGTTAGGTGAGAGAACAGAGACATCCCGTCAGGTGAGAGAACAGAGACATCCTGTCAGGTGGAAGAACAGATATATCCTGTCAGGTGAGAGAACAGAGACATCCTGTTAGGTGGAAGAACAGAGACATCCTCTCAGGTGGAAAAATAGAGACATCCTGTCAGGTGGAAGAATAGAGGCATTTTGTTAGGTAGACGAACAAAGACATCCTGTCAGGTAGACGAATAGCGACATCCTATCAGATGGAAGAACAAAGCCATTTTGTCAGGTGGAAGAACAAAGACATCCTGTCAGGTGGAAAAACAAAGACATCCAATCGGGTGAAAAAACAAAGACATCCTGTCAGGTGGAAAAACAAAGACATCCTGTCATGTGGAAGAACAAAGACATATCCTGTCAGGTAGAAAAACAAAGACATCCTGTCAGGTAGACGAATAGCGACATCCTATCAGATGGAAGAACAAAGCCATCTTGTCAGGTGGAAGAACAAAGACATCCTGTCTCCTGTCGGGTGGAAGAACAAAGACATCCTGTCAGGTGGAAGAACAAAGATATCTTGTCAGGTGGAAGAACAAAGACATCCTGTCAGGTGGAAGAACAAAGACATCCTGTCAGGTGGAAGAACAAAGCCATCTTGCCAGGTGGAAGAACAAAGACATCCTGTCAGGTGAAAGAAGAGAGACATCGTGTTAGGTGAGAGAACAGAGACATCCCGTCAGGTGAGAGAACAGAGACATCCTGTCAGGTGGAAGAACAGATATATCCTGTCAGGTGAGAGAACAGAGACAACCTGTTAGGTGGAAGAACAGAGACATCCTCTCAGGTGGAAAAATAGAGACATCCTGTCAGGTGGAAGAATAGAGGCATTTTGTTAGGTGGAAGAACAAAGACATCCTCTCAGATGGAAGAACGGAGATATCATATCAAGTAGAAGAACAAGTACATACTACATCATGACCGTGGTCTTATACATAAAAAGCATGTTTCTATGTCACTAACAAAATAACACTGAACGCTTTAGTTTCAAACTAGGCATAGACACAGCTAAACGGGTCAAACTACAACATTTTAACATAAACAAGGTCAATGTCAATAAGGCATCGAACACTTGATCCGATCGCTCCTGTAAGTGGCGCATTGAGAGCCCACGTCTTGTATGCTGATTCGACTGTGCAACCACCACTATCTAGTCGGTATGTAAGGAATTCGTCTGGTCATGTGAGGGAACACTTGCCTACGTGTAAGTTGATCTTGGAAAATATACCTCCCATAATTGAACTCTGGCCAGTTCAAGACAAGTCCAAACATATTACTTTAGTAGCATTACATAAACATGTACACAATATACAGCTCATCCAGCACAGCTGGACAGCTGAGAAGTGTCAACGGTCATATACATTTATGACTTTACCGTGTTGTCAGCGCTGGAGAAAAACATCATTTTATGTGATAGAACAGAGATATAATGTCAGGTGAAAGAACAAAGACATCTCCTGTCAGGTGGAAGAACAAAGACATATCCTGTCAGGTGGAAGAAAAAAGACATATCCAGCCAGGTGGAAGAACAAAGACATATCCTGTCAGGTGGAAGAACAAACATCCAGTTAGGTGGAAGAACAAAGACATATCCTGTCAGGTGGAAGAACAAAACATCCAGTTAGGTGGAAGAACAAAGACATATCCTGTCAGGTGGAAGAACAAAACATCCAGTTAGGTGGAAGAACAAAGACATATCCTGTCAGGTGGAAGAACAAAGACGTCCAGTTAGATGGAAGAACAAAGACATATCCTGTCAGGTGGAAGAACAAAGACGTCCAGTTAGATGGAAGAACAAAGACATATCCTATCAGGTGGAAGAACAAATACATCCAGTTAGGTGGAAGAACAAAGACATATCCTGTCAGGTAGAAGAACAAAACATCCAGTTAGGTGGAAGAACAAAGACATATCCTGTCAGGTGGAAGAACAAAGACGTCCAGTTAGGATGGAAGAACAAAGACATATCCTGTCAGGTGGAAGAACAAAACATCCAGTTGGGTGGAAGAACAAAGACATATCCTGTCAGGTGGAAGAACAAAACATCCAGTTAGGTGGAAGAACAAAGACATATCCTGTCAGATAGAAGAACAAAGACATATCCTATCAGGTGGAAGAACAAAACATCCAGTTAGGTGGAAAAACAAAGACATATCCTGTCAGGTGGAAGAACAAAGACATATCCTGTCAGGTGGAAGAACAAAACATCCAGTTAGATGGAAGAACAAAGACATATCCTGTCAGGTGGAAGAACAAAGACGTCCAGTCAGGTGGAAGAACAAAGACATATCCTGTCAGGTGGAAGAACAAATACATCCAGTTAGGTGGAAGAACAAAGACATATCCTGTCAGGTGGAAGAACAAAACATCCAGTTAGGTGGAAGAACAAAGACATATCCTGTCAGGTGGAAGAACAAAACATCCAGTTAGGTGGAAGAACAAAGACGTCCAGTCAGGTGGAAGAACAAAGACATATCCTGTCAGGTAGAAGAACAAAACATCCAGTTAGGTGGAAGAACAAAGACATATCATGTCAGGTGGAAGAACAAAGACGTCCAGTTAGATGGAAGAACAAAGACATATCCTGTCAGGTAGAAGAACAAAACATCCAGTTAGGTGGAAGAACAAAGACATATCCTGTCAGGCAGAAGAACAAAGACGTCCTGTCAGGTGGAAGAACAAAGACATATCCTGTCAGGTGGAAGAACAAAGACGTCCAGTTAGATGGAAGAACAAAGACATATCCTGTCAGGTGGAAGAACAAATACATCCATTTAGGTGGAAGAACAAAGACATATCCTGTCAGGTGGAAGAACAAAACATCCAGTTAGGTGGAAGAACAAAGACATATCCTGTCAGGTGGAAGAACAAAACATCCAGTTAGGTGGAAGAACAAAGACATATCCTGTCAGGTGGAAGAACAAAGACGTCCAGTTAGATGGAAGAACAAAGACATATCCTGTCAGGTGTCCAGTTAGGTGGAAGAACAAAGACATAAGTCAGGTACGTCCAGTTAGGTGGAAGAACAAAGACATATCCTGTCAGGTAGAAGAACAAAACATCCAGTTAGGTGGAAGAACAAAGACATATCCTGTCAGGTGGAAGAACAAAGACGTCCAGTTAGATGGAAGAACAAAGACATATCCTGTCAGGTGGAAGAACAAATACATCCAGTTAGGTGGAAGAACAAAGACATATCCTGTCAGGTGGAAGAACAAAGACGTCCAGTTAGATCGAAGAACAAAGACATATCCTGTCAGGTGGAAGAACAAAAACGTCCAGTTAGGTGGAAGAACAAAGACATATCCTGTCAGGTGGAAGAACAAATACATCCAGTTAGGTGGAAGAACAAAGACATATCCTGTCAGGTGGAAGAACAAAACATCCAGTTAGGTGGAAGAACAAAAACATATCCTGTCAGGTGGAAGAACAAAACATCCAGTTAGGTGGAAGAACAAAGACATATCCTGTCAGGTGGAAGAACAAAACATCCAGTTAGATGGAAGAACAAATACATCCATTTAGGTGGAAGAACAAAGACATATCCTGTCAGGTGGAAGAACAAATACATCCAGTTAGGTGGAAGAACAAAGACATATCCTGTCAGGTGGAAGAAGAAAACATCCAGTTAGGTGGAAGAACAAAGACATATCCTGTCAGGTAGAAGAACAAAACATCCAGTTAGGTGGAAGAACAAAGACATATCCTGTCAGGTGGAAGAACAAAACATCCAGTTAGATGGAAGAACAAATACATCCATTTAGGTGGAAGAACAAAGACATATCCTGTCAGGTGGAAGAACAAATACATCCAGTTAGGTGGAAGAACAAAGACATATCCTGTCAGGTGGAAGAACAAAACATCCAATTAGGTGGAAGAACAAAGACATATCCTGTCAGGTAGAAGAACAAAACATCCAGTTAGGTGGAAGAACAAAGACATATCCTGTCAGGTGGAAGAACAAAGACGTCCAGTTAGATCGAAGAACAAAGACATATCCAGTCAGGTGGAAGAACAAAGACGTCCAGTTAGGTGGAAGAACAAAGACATATCCTGTCAGGTGGAAGAACAAAGACGTCCAGTTAGGTGGAAGAACAAAGACATATCCTGTCAGGTGGAAGAACAAAACATCCAGTTAGGTGGAAGAACAAAGACATATCCTGTCAGGTGGAAGAACAAAACATCCAGTTAGGTGGAAGAACAAAGACATATCCTGTCAGGTGGAAGAACAAAGACGTCCAGTCAAGTGGAAGAACAAAGACATATCCTGTCAGGTAGAAGAACAAAACATCCAGTTAGGTGGAAGAACAAAGACATATCCTGTCAGGTGGAAGAACAAAGACGTCCAGTTAGATGGAAGAACAAAGACATATCCTGTCAGGTAGAAGAACAAAACATCCAGTTAGGTGGAAGAACAAAGACATATCCAGTCAGGTGGAAGAACAAAGACGTCCAGTTAGGTGGAAGAACAAAGACATATCCTGTCAGGTAGAAGAACAAAACATCGAGTTAGGTGGAAGAACAAAGAATTATCCTGTCAGGTGGAAGAACAAAGACGTCCAGTTTGATGGAAGAACAAAGACATATCCTGTCAGGTGGAAGAACAAATACATCCAGTTAGGTGGAAGAACAAAGACATATCCTGTCAGGTGGAAGAACAAAGACGTCCAGTTAGATCGAAGAACAAAGACATATCCTGTCAGGTGGAAGAACAAAAACGTCCAGTTAGGTGGAAGAACAAAGACATATCCTGTCAGGTGGAAGAACAAATACATCCAGTTAGGTGGAAGACCAAAGACATATCCTGTCAAGTGGAAGAACAAAACATCCAGTTAGTTGGAAGAACAAAGACATATCCTGTCAGGTGGAAGAACAAAGACGTCCAGTTAGATGGAAGAACAAAGACATATCCTGTCAGGTGGAAGAACAAATACATCCAGTTAGGTGGAAGAACAAAGACATATCCTGTCAGGTGGAAGAAGAAAACATCCAGTTAGGTGGAAGAACAAAGACATATCCTGTCAGGTGGAAGAACAAAACATCCAGTTAGGTGGAAGAACAAAGACATATCCTGTCAGGTGGAAGAACAAAACATCCAGTTAGGTGGAAGAACAAAGACATATCCTGTCAGGTGGAAGAACAAAGACGTCCAGTTAGATGGAAGAACAAAGACATATCCTGTCAGGTGGAAGAACAAATACATCCAGTTAGGTGGAAGAACAAAGACATATCCTGTCAGGTAGAAGAACAAAACATCCATTTAGGTGGAAGAACAAAGACATATCCTGTCAGGTGGAAGAACAAAGACGTCCAGTTAGATCGAAGAACAAAGACATATCCTGTCAGGTGGAAGAACAAAGACGTCCAGTTATGTGGAAGAACAAAGACATATCCTGTCAAGTAGAAGAACAAAACATCCAGTTACCTGGAAGAACAAAGACATATCCTGTCAGGTGGAAGAACAAAGACGTCCAGTTAGATGGAAGAGCAAAGACATATCCTGTCAGGTAGAAGAACAA
>JAHLWY010002872.1:0-10191 GCA_020002185.1 Paraescarpia echinospica | reverse complement strand
CGACATGGAGGCGAATGTCATCATACATCGACCCCACATAAAAGTGGGACAAAGATGAAGAGGAAGAAGAAGAAGAAGAAGAGGTATGAGAATTTTACGAGTTTTCCACAGCACTTGTGTCAATGGAGGTTAAATATGCTGTCAAATTTAGCAGGAAATGAAGGAAACGTTATAATGGCCGCCTGTGTAAAATTTAAATGTGGTCTTACCCCTTTTGAATGGCCCTTTTGAATGTTATGCCATGAGAGCTGCCACCTAGTGAATATGCATGTGATTAAAAGGCATTAAATTACGAACAAAGTTTAATGTCGGTTTATTTTGCGTGTGTGACATGTTTCAGTATAAGTTTAATGTTGAATAGTTGTTATAGTATAGTATTATCTGATAAAAGTGTATCCTTATTGAATTTGTTATGCTATAGTTGGTCTGAGAGCCCTATCGGTAACAACGGCTGGAGCTTAATATTCCAGTCCGTTGTGACGGGCCAATGCTGCCACCTCACGGCGGCTGGATAATCGAGTCTACATCCCACACTTATGTTACATATAAGTTAAAGCTAATGTAATATATTTATTACATATTGAATTGCATTGCTAGCAGTTACTTGTAACATTATGAAATAACATAATAAATGTGTTCTGACATGTTCTGTTTTAGCATAATCATTTATACAGGTATAGTAGACCTGTATTACAATTTCTCGTTTTTAAATCAGAATACATATTACTCTGTATTCTTGCCAATTGATTATTTTGTGTAGTTAATTATTAAAAAGTTGTATTGTCTACAAAAAGAACACATACTAATTGGTGAATGTATCAGCTTTCGATTGCTATATTACACACTATAATCGTTGTAAAATAATCCATCTTGTTAGTAATTAATTAATCTTGTAATTTTAATTAATTTGTTCTGTCTACACAAATGGTATACATACATTGAAAGCTGAACCATGCAGTTTGAATTTGCTATATTACACTGATCACTACTAAATGTTATCTTGTTCTATTAATTAATTAATTAATAATTTTCTATTAATTAATTAATGTATTTTCTGTCTACTCGAATTGTAGGTATCTATTGATTACTGATTGCCAGTTTTTATTTGCTGTATTACACGCAGTAATCACTAAAATATTCTTCTTGTTTTTTAATTAATTTATTAATTATATTAATTAATTAATTAATTAACATATTGTTCCATCTACACATATGGTATACATATATTAAATGCTGAGCATTTAATTTGCCATATTACACACTGGTCACTAAAAACAAAAATGCTATAATGTTCTATTAATTAATTAATATTTATATTTTAATTAATTAATATTGTGTCCCGTCGACAAACAGTTTCTCTTTCGTTGCTGAGCTTCCCAGCTTACATTAGCTAGATTAAACATGATATGTGCAACAAAATAATGATAAAATATAATTTAATTACAAAATTTCCCTGAAAATCATATTAATTTATGCAAATTATGCTAATACAAGTTAGTAAAATATTACTGTTTGATACATTTGAAAAGAAGGACTACAAATCTATTAGTGTGCCAAATTTAATCGATAAACACTGAACAGAAATGTTGTTATTATAGTTTTAATAAAAAATATGCACGCGTTTAGGTGCCATTTTATAGTTCACTGGTATTGTACAAGAGATATCTGAAAAATGTTACTTTTTACATCTTAAAAAATCCATATCTCGAAAAGTACTTTACCGATTTTGATATTGTTTTAACTTTTCACTTTCTGGGTTCCGCCATACGATAACAA
Source organism: Paraescarpia echinospica (assembly GCA_020002185.1). Lineage (NCBI taxonomy): Eukaryota > Metazoa > Annelida > Polychaeta > Sabellida > Siboglinidae > Paraescarpia > Paraescarpia echinospica. The sequence continues at coordinate 8,415 of JAHLWY010002872.1, read as the reverse complement.
TAAAAAACAACATATATCTACAATTTGACATTTTCAGTGACATCCCTAAATACTAGGGTAAACGAAAACAATATTATGATATTGTTATTATGATATTGAATTTAGACAATTATTAATGCCACATCTGATAGCCTTAGGGCTTAAGGCGGTGACACTATCATTGGAACTTAATGCCACCCCAGATACGCCACTGATTAAGCTTAATTAAACATCCACTGTACAATAATTGTAAACTTTACACTTCTATGATATTAATTTTATTTGACGTCTGCGAAATCTCCAATGATCTTGTTATGCCATCTTGGCCATCATGATTCCAAATCATTTTTGTAGGTAATTTTGGCGTTTCACTAACGTGGATTTTGTATTGCAGGACTCATTATGTACGCTGATACTTTATTAATACTTTTTATTTCTGTCGCCACAGCGGTCTTTGGAGAAGGTAACATTATGTTTCGTATTAATATAAACAAACGTTTATAATACTTTGGTGTTAAAGAACATCAAATAAACGTGCTATAATACCATATCATCGCTCACATTAAAGCTGCGGCACTTGTGAACGTTGTGTATAATCCGGACCCAACTGTAGAATCCGGACCCACCTCGATTTTGCCGTTATAACTTGAGTGTTGCCTAACGTTGATACTTCAGTGCGTTAAGTTCCATTATTCTATTCAACATTATCCCAAGCATGCCAATGCTGCGTTTATGCAAGAGTCCCGGTTCCGAACTAAGTTACTAACTGAATAAATTAAGTGTCGGGCGCAGTTGCACCTGGTCTGGTGTTTGACTTTGAGGCAGGTGGTCATCCCCTTGAAATTCTACACATTTGAGCCAACGTGATTATGATAATGTTATCGGAATGCTGCACACACAGTCAAAGACAAAGTCAAAAGATCAGCGGCATATATGTGGCATGTCCATACATTCTTAGACTAGAGTTAGATAGGGCCTATTTAAAGTGTTATAATTTTAGCCAGTCCATAATTTTATAACTAAAAGTTACCTGATAATATGCTGCATAAGTATACAAAATTCTTACCTTTTTGAGATCGGTGACTTAGATATGAGTTGTGTTGTCATCTAGCCTAAGTGCGGCTCAAATACCGTATTATCCCCAGTAGACTAAGACGCACATGCAACTCCTAGGTAAACAACATGTACCAAAGACAGATTTAGTAAATCTACCAAAATGTCTGGCGCTCGATCAACAGAACATGGTACATGACAGGAAGTGCAAGTAGAGACAGACTGCTTCGATTATTCGAGCAATGCTAAACAGACAATCATTGCAGTAGCCAGATGACATTGTTGGATAAATACCACTGGACAATTCAGGAAATCCTATGTGCTGAATTAGCACTCAGTCAATTCAAAACCATATGCTTTGCCAATGTCCCGGCAGCGATGCAATGCGGCATGCCAACGTACCTCGAGCGCTACACTAAGGGAGCGATTCCCGAAGATGTTAAATCGGATATCCAGGCGATTTTCGTTCTTCTAAAGAAATGATTGTTGATTTTCATAAAAAGAAGACTCCCATCCACCCTCTTTCGATAAATGGCGTGGAGGTCGAGCAGGTTGAATCTTTTAGATTCTTTGGAACAACAATTTCAAACGATCTCAGCTGGTGCACAAACACACTGTGCATTACAAAAAAGGCACAACAACACCTGTTCTTCCTAAGGCAGCACAGGAGATTCGGCATTGCTCAGGAAATTATGATACGATTCTACCGCGCAATCATTGAAAATATCCTCACCTTCTCGAGTGTAGTGTGGTTTGGCCTCGCCAGTCCGGAGGAGAAACAACGGCTAGAAGTTATCGTGAAGGGCGCATCTAGAATCATTGGGCGCGAGTTGCCATCCATTGAATATATTTTCCATGCTCGCTGTGCGCGAAAATCCAAGAGCATCGTATGGGATACTACCCACCCAGCCAACCATATCTTTGAACTTCTTCCCATTGGCAAGCGCCATAAAAGTATTGAGACAAGGACCACTAGATTTATAAATAGTTTTTATCTGCAGGCTGTGAGTCACTTGAACCGCAAGATGCCATGATACTGTTTTCAGTCGGTTTAGATTATATGTCGCCATGCTAAATTATTTATTAATTATTTTTTTAGTTAGTTATTTATTTTATTATTTATTTATTTATTAACTTGACTACATGTATGTACACACTTTTTAACTGTCAGCGTAGTTTTTATATCGTCAGCTAATTTATTAATTATTTATTTAACTACATGTATACTTTTTAACTTTTTAGGTAACGTTCAGACGGTATTAATATTATGTTATCAAGTTCACTTTATGTCAATAGATGTACGACTGTCTTAAAAAAAGTTGGCAGTTGGCCTTGGTTTATATTTATACTAGTTTTAGCACAGTTTCATAATGTTTCTGATTGTATATTTTGCGTGTGCATGATGGGGGGCAGGGGAGACAAGCGTGCATGAATACATTTTTTTTCTAACCCCTCTGTGGCTACATACGGTTACATGATTATGAATATCATGTTATTTTGACCACTCCTCTGCGTTGTTAGAACGCCCGACTGTAACTAATAAAACAAAACTGACAGAAATGTAATTGCATCTTATGGCTAATGTACAAATAATTGTTATCTAGAAAGTATCCGCAAGGTGTCGTCAGTGGGGGCATGCTGTATTTGCCATTATTAAAGCGCACGCTCTCGCTTGAAAATATGTACTATATGTGTACTCGAGTACATTTTTGAAGTACCCGTACTCATAAAACTTATGGGTCATATACTTGTACTCATACTCAGAATTTACGAGTACATCTGAGTACTTTCTCAATATGTACTGGGGAAAATATATTTATTAGTAGTTATAAAATGAAACTTTCCTGAAAATTAAATGTTCAACTATTTTTAAATACTTTGTTATTTCTTATAGAATACCACCTTACCACCCATACACATAGTACAACCTCATTCTCTGATAACCATGACTATGATACCCAAACATGGCAACAGGCAGCATCTTTCTCCAGTCAGAAACACCCTGTTAAGTGCATAATAATCATAGGCTATTAGTTCAGGCCATAAACATGTTTTTTCAATTAAGCCACCAGGATGTCCACAAACAGTCAATTAGCAGGTAACCCATTTAGACAGGAAATGCCTCTGATGTAGTCTGGAGACCATGCCACTGGGCATTGGCTGACAGTGCTAACTGCTAAGAACAAGAACTGCCAGTCTTCCTCTAGAAGTAGAAGGTGGCTCAAGTCAGAGTGCCTCCTACATTAGTATAATCCGGTGCCTGCAGACTGGCAAAAAAGTCCAAAGGGGATTTTGAGCCTGTTACATGGACATATGCTAACCCTCTCTAAAACCAGTAGTCTACGATCAAACGATATAAATTGTAAACTTCTAATATCAGCAGATTGCTGATTGTAGAAGTGAACGAATAACACAGTCAGCCATGTACATATCATCACGAGATTCATCGTCACCGGGACCCACTGCAGTACTGGAAGGGTCAACACAACAATGTTCTAACTCTGGCTCTGTTGGTCCCTCACCATCTCAGCATTCCAGCCTCATCAGCCATAGTTGAAAGGGTGTTTAGTATAGCCGGGAAAGTATTCCGCCCTGAATGGTGCAGGTTAATTAAGACTCAACCTTGAACAACTCATGTTCATTTGGTGCAATGGCAAATAGATGATAAAATCATAGGATGCCACTGAAATTAATGCCAGCGAAGTGAATTTCATTGTTGATGAAATAAAGAGTTTTTTTACAGTTTTCCTCATAAAAAATATCGATCAACTGCCATTGCATATTCACTTGTGCTGAGTTATATAAATTAGATTAATTAATAAAATATGTTATTATTTAATATTTACATTTTTTTTAATGTACTCATGCTTTTATTCGTACTCGTGGGAATGTACTCGTACATGTATTCGTACTCAGCGTTTAGCAATGTACTCGTACTCATCCATCGTCAAAGTACTCGTACTCATGAAAATGTACTCGGGCCCCAGGTCTGGCTTCAGTCGAGTGCTTAGGTTCTCGTGATACGACAACGAGTGAAAGCGTTGATGAAAGGCAAAAGTTAAAAAGTTGATGTTACAAGTTGATGGTATGTCACCTGTAATTGTATCCGCTCATGGCCGGCCTCTGCTCACTCGGTTGTCACGACAACAGGGAGGATATGTTTTATACATTTTGCATCTTGTAATCACCATTGTTTGTTTTTGTCTGTCAGAAAAAGTGACCAGGTGCAGTTTTTTAAACTCAAGATGTTTTCTATTGTACACATTCAACTGCGCCTTTTATCATTGTAGACTTTATAATTTTTGTATACTTATATTATTTTTATGCCCTGTTCTGATGGCACAGTATTGTTAGTATGCAGTAATGCCAATTTCACTTAAATCACTGTGCCAGTGGCGCAAAACATGGTGAAAACGATACAACCACCCACGTTATGTAATGCTATATATATACTAATCATCTGTTAACAGGGTTGACATGGCTGCTGGTGTATAGAACAGAGAAGTACAAGAAACTAAAGGCTGAAGTCGAGAAACAGAGTAAAAAGTGTAAGTATACTATGTGATTATCATCTACTTGCCATAATTATTATAACTATTATCTACCTACTTTTTCAAACTGTTTTTAGTTATATAATAAAATAATAATATTTGTGTGCAAGTAATTAATCTTTACTTATAATTAATGTATATATATATATGTATTAAAAACAAATTTCTTTACTTTTCACTGATTAAAAGGTGGATATTTTGAGTGATTTATACAAAAAATGTACTAGTAGCAGATTGTGGTACTGATAATTAATTAATTGAAAACGTAATTATTTTGTTTGCGAACAGGTCTCAAAGTTATGTTTCTCTTTACTATCCAAGAATGAGCATGACTTTTCAGGTGTGGGTAGGGGGCTTACATTGTTCCCAACCCTAACCTGCTAAGGAATCGCTGTGCCTATATATCTCTCCACCTGGTTTAGGAAATTGTAAGCAGCCATTGGGAAACAAGATTTGAAGTGAAGTGACGGAGCTGTATTGATGTTTCTATTGTGGTGGTTTGACAGTGGAGAAACAGAAAGAAATGGTGGTTGGGGACACGACAGAGAGAAGTCACAAGAAGAAACTAGGTTTGTTTAATCCTTACCCTCTTCCTGTCATCACATATATAATACTAATAATAATAAACTTCTATAGCGCCCGTATCCCCAGGAATCTGAGCTCATAGGCACGAAATAAAGAATCATTGGGCAAAATCATTAACAGAGACAAGCAAGGGTATATAGGATTGTTTAACCCTTACTCTCTTCCTACCATCTTATATATATATATATATGTGTTTGTTTAACGCTTACCCTCTTCCTGCCATCACATATGTAGGTTTGTTTAACCCTTACCCGCTTCCTACCATCATACGTATAGATTTGTTTAACATCACCCTCATTCTGCCATTGCATGTATATAGGTTTGTTTAACCCTTACTCTCTTTCTGCCATCACATATGTAGGTTTGTTTAACCCTTACTTTCCTCCTGCTATCATACATATGTATTTGTTTAAACATTACCCTCTTTCTGCCATTGTATATAGGTTTATTTGAACCTTATCCCTTTCTGTCATTGTATGTATATAGGTTTGTTTAACCCTTACCCTCTTACTGCCATTGTATATATATAGGTTTGTTTAACCATTACCCTCTTCCTGCCATTACATACATAGATTTGTTTAAGCCTTACCCTCTTTCTGCCATCTCCTATATTTTTATTTAACCCTTACCATCTTCCTGCCATAATATATATATGTATATATATTATAGTGGCTATATTCATGAAGCAGGTTGTGTGAAAATAGCTAGGTGAACAATGCATACGGTCACTATAGAATCCGCATTAATAAATATGGTGCCAAAACAAAAAACGATCAGGGTCCTGACGAACAAATCTTGAACGGCCAGGGTCCCAGTGATCAAAGCTGGAATGACCAGAATCTGGCGACCAGGGTCCAAATTATACTTTTTTTAAACATAAAAATATATGTTTTGGTTGCACCTGCTGGTAATTCGATTTTGCAGTAATGATGTTTATGTGATAATCCTACAAGAAATCGATATCTTCAAAGTTTAAAATCGCCCTAGCTCAAAATGAAAAAAAGTGTTTTACATCTGACTATAGATAGGTTTGTTTAATTCTTGCCATCTTCCTGCCATCTCATAAAGGTTTGTTTAACCCTTACCCACTTTCTGCCATCTCATATAGGTTTGCTTAAGCTTACCCTCTTTCTGCCATCACCTATATATTTAACCCTTATCATCTTCCTGCTATCATATATATATATACATTATTATGTATATATATATATATATATATAGGTTTGTTTAACCCTTACCCTCTTCCTGCCATTTCATATACAGGTTTGTTTAACCCTTACCCTCTTCCTGCCATCACATATACAGGTTTGTTTAACCTTTACCCTCTTCTTGCCATCACAGACATATTTGTTTAACCCTTACCCTCTTCCTGCCATCACATATATACGGCTCCATAGCACAGTGGTTAGAACATTGAACTTGATCAAGAAAATGCTGTCATTTCGAAGCTTAGGAAGTTTTGTTGCTTCCTCATTGCCTCAGTTCCCTCAATATAAACAGTAATGGATGTATGTGAATGGTAGGTTTCAACTTTAAGTGTCACACAGTATGGCTGGATGCTTCCCACATGTATTTTGAGTTATTGTTGGAAGGAACATGTCTGCCAGGGGGTGAAGAGTAACATGTCTGCCAGGGGGTGAATAGTGACATGTCTGCCAGGGGGTGAAGTGTAACATGTCTGCCAGGGGGTGAAGTGTAACATGTCTGCCAGGGGGTGAAGTGTAACATGTCTGCCAGGGGGTGAATAGTGACATGTCTGCCAGGGGGTGAAGTGTAACATGTCTGCCAGGGGGTGAAGAGTGACATGTCTGCCAGGGCGTGAAGTGTGACATGTCTGCCAGGGAGTGAAGTGTAACATGTCTGCCAGGGAGCAAAGTGTAACATGTCTGCCAGGGAGTGAAATGTAACATGTCTGCCAGGGGGTGAAGTGTAACATGTCTGTCAGGGAGTGAAGTGTAACATGTCTGCCAGGGGGTGAAGTGTAACATATCTGCCAGGGGGTGAAGTGTAACATGTCTGCCAGGAAGTGAAGTGTAACATGTCTGCCAGGGGGTGAAGTGTAACATGTCTGCCAGGGGGTGAAGTGTAACATGTCTGCCAGGGAGTGAAGTATAACATGTCTGCCAGGGGGTGAAGTGTGACATGTCTGCCAGGGGGTGAAGTGTAACATGTCTGCCGGGGAGTGAAGTGTAACATGTCTGCCAGGGAGTGAAGTGTAACATGTCTGCAAGGGAGTGAAGTGTAACATGTCTGCCAGGAAGTGAAGTGTAACATGTCTGCCAGGGAATGAAGTGTAACATGTCTGCCAGGGAGTGAAGTGTGACATGTCTGCCAGGGGGTGAAGTGTGACATATCTTTCAGGGAGTGAAGTGTAACATGTCTGCCAGGGGGTGAAGTGTGACATGTCTGCCATGGAGTGAAGTGTGACGTGTCTGCTAGGGAGTGAAGTGTGACGTGTCTGCCAGGGAGTGAAGTGTGACATGTCTGCCAGGGAGTGAAGTGTAACATGTCTGCCAGGGGGTGAAGTGTAACATGTCTGCCAGGGGGTGAAGTGTGACATGTCTGCCAGGCAGTGAAGTGTAACATGTCTGCCAGTGGTGAAGTGTGACATGCTATGAGTGGTCCTAGTAACTGGATACTGGGTTATATAACTATTTACCTTTAAGAATAGACATACTCTTGTTTGAAATTTAATTTAGTCCACATTTTAGGTTTATTTGAAATATTCTCCACCAATGCTTCCTCATTGTTTGTGTATATATGATTCAGTGACTTGTGAATTCTTGCGGTGTGTTGTAGAAAGACAAGAGGAACGTTTAAAGACGAACAATCGTGATTTATCGATGGTATGTTTTTTCTAATCTAATTCATATTGGTTTTTGCTTTGGTTCAGAACCACAGTTGTATTAAAGATTTCTTATGTGTGATGCAGTGAGAAAGATACCATACTTCTGCTAGGCATGTACACACTCATAAATACACATTTATATGTATATATGCAATACTTGTGTATCAGTAATACCCAACTTAATATGTAAGATGTTTCCTATGATATAGTCTAACTTTGTAAATGTAAATGCATCAATTATTTACACAAGATGACTTAACTTATGCACACATGCATGCATACATACATATATACATACATACATACACACACAGTTCATAATTATTACATATGCACACACCATGTACCAACAGACATAAACAGACACAGGTATGCATGCACACACCATGTACCAACAGA
>JAHLWY010002871.1:0-10191 GCA_020002185.1 Paraescarpia echinospica | reverse complement strand
GTCTGTCTGTATGTATGTGTGTTTATTACGTAGGTTATTTTGCTAAAAGTGTATTTAGTAAACTGAACCCTCCAGAAGAACAAGAGTTGTAAGAGGTAAACAGTGTAAGGCGAGTTGGTGTCTTAGGTTCGTATCGAGTATTTCGTGCGCAATGCATCTTGTCTACGAGTAAACAAAGTTCGTTATTTTTCGAAAGCTTTTATGGCGCAGAGACTATTGCTCTTGTATATGTTCGTCTATTGTTGTTGGCTGGGTACATTAAACCATTCTGGTGTGTTCCTTCTACCATATGGAAGTGATTGGAGGGTGGTTCACATTCCAGTGTGCAGGATGTTGGGGCCACGCCATAAGATTGAATATGTAGATATCCATTAACAAAGAAGCGGATTTATCAGGAAACATTTCTTTTCTCCCGGTAATAATACATTATGTCTGTTGCAGATTGAAATGTTACCTTTCTCACAGTTGTATCCCGATGCCTGGTTGGCGCAGCCGCAGTGGTGGCCACACAGACACTTGTATCCAGTCACGTCATCCACACACGTCGAAGCATGTTGACACGGACTGCTGGCGCATTTGCCAACTGAAACTGAAACAAAAGTTGAAACCGAACATTATATATGTGCAGACGCGTGAATGCCAAACTGATAGGTTAGATAACTATCCTCGTTATGATCTCTGTAACGAGGTTGTGTGGTACACATCATAATATCATCTCGGATGTTTCATGTTTTGTTATGAAAAAGAATTTTTTGATTCCTTGTTCAAAATGGAACCACTGCGATGATCTTTGCTCTGCGGCCACAGCTACAATTGAGTAAAGGCATATGGGTTTGTTTTTCTTCTACAATGTTAGTAGGTTTTTTTTGTATAGAAAACAATTATTTAAAAAAACTATCAAACATCCAGCTCGCGCTTAGGGAACCAATTTCATCCTGCGTCCTCATATAATGAACGATCGCGGTGCCACCTACCATGTTGCGCAAAATATTGATTTAGATTCGTCTACTATGTTACAAACCATTCGCGTGTAGCATATACAGTGTATGTCAGTTATATTAGAACGACTTTCTGTACCGTAGGCCTACTTGGTGTCGAATTCGACGTAATGGAGATTGTGTCTGTAATTAGAAGTAATAACTTATTTCGCAATTAACACTGATCGATCACGCTGCAGTCAATGAACCGCTTCACTGACATTTTTATGAACTCATGAGCTCAACTTTCCTCTTTAAAATCGATCTCGCTCCTTCACAGAGATCTAGCATATTACACGAGGACACCTTGGCCGATGTATCTCGGGAGTAGTGCCCTCGGTGATACGGCGTCTGCGTTTTGCATTGTGACAAAGCTCTTGAAATTTAATAACTTATTTTCTTCTGAGCTCATAATGATAGTGAAACAGTCCCCCTGCTTGTCGCTCGCGACGATAATATTGCGTCATACAAACCCAGTCCAAGATATGTCTTTTTATTGCGCCAACTATGGCTTTGCCCTTTGCCCTTCCGTTTCTCAGGTTCTGCCTAATTTGATACCTCCATCGCCATTTCTAATAGACCTCCAGCCAAGACTGTATATATTAATTGTGCCTTTACACTTTGTATCCCAAGCAATAAATAAATTGTTCATCGAATAAATGTGTGCCCATAAAATGTACTTCTTGGAAAATGACTCAGTGGAAATTCATTATAGCGCCGTCGTCCTGATATGACAAGATGACATTATCTACAGCCAGAATGAGTAAAGTCATTTTACCTGGGGCAGGGGTCGTCGCTGTAACCGACTTAGTAGGCGAAACTGAAACACAAACATACATCTGATGTAAGACAAGCGTACATGCAAATAATTCAGTACACATAACATACTTCTGTTTTCCTGCGTTCAGTATTGTAGTCGTCATCTATCGGGCTTCAACTGCCAGCCGTCATATGCCAGTCGTCACACATCAGCTGTCATGTTAACCGTCATATGTCATCTTTCAGCCGTCATATGTCAGCCGTCACGCCTACAGGACGAAATCATAACGTAAACCGTCGCAGCTGAAGTCTGTTGTTAAGTTGAACTAATGCAAAATGTGAATGAAATTTGGTTGCCCCGGCTTTTTTCCAAAACAAAATATACTATATCGGTTTTCATCAGAATATATATATATATATATATGTATACACTGTATATATATATATACTTCAGGGGCTTACGGGGGGTTATATATATATATATATATATATATATATATATATATATTATCAATATATGAATGTCTGGTGTCGGTGAACCAAATTTTTTTTCTCCAGTTATTGTGTTGCTTAAAACCAATTAAACATGTCGTCACGTCGCATACGACAAGACGACGAACTTGTATGCCGGCGTACGTTATTGTTTACCTCCATTGGAGATGCTGAGGGCTACAATGACAATGAGCGCGGCAACGACGACGACGGACAGAGCAACGATGAGTTTGGTCTGTCGCGATATCCGGAGCTGTAAGAACACGTGCATAAGTCCTGAGAAACATGGATCACGGTGGGAATCTTGTCCTATGATAAGTATTAGTAGTGCACAGAAATGGTGAACATGATGCGACAATAGCAATGACAAGGAGACCCAAAGGCTTAACTGACGCTATGGTTACACATCATCATTATTGTACCGTAACCGCTGCACCAAGAAAATACAAGACAGATGAATGATTGACTCGAGGCGTGAACATAACATATGCATAATTTTGTCTCATTAAATTGAGACGTTACTTCGCTGTCTCGATGAACTATCTGTCGTGCCATTTCGCCGGTTCGTTCGCTCTCGTGCTGAGAACTACAGACAATGCAATTCGTGTTTGCATTGGCTGTGTTTGGTAATAGAAAGCCGACTGTCTGTAAAAACTGACTTATTTCTATGCAATCCAAGCCGTGGAACCGTCTGGTGTTTACAAAGTACTCATTTAAACAGATACTTGTATCAGTTTACAAACCAGCCAGACATCTTCGTTCTGCTGAGGGTAATAATCTTGTTGCCACGAGAGCCCGAACCAAAGTTGGTGAATGCGCATTCGTCCACGCTGCTGCTACAATATGGGATGGTCTACCAAGTACTGTTACTGTCAAATCCTCCCTGCAATGTTTCAAGGCAGCCTTAAAAACTCACCTTTTTTATTACGGCGTACACTGCTTGAATGACCGCAGAAACATTTGTATTGTAAGTTATATTTTATATATCCATCTTTTTAACAGCCGAAAGTACTTATTTTACCATGGGAATTGTTTTCTTTTTAATTTACTGATGTTTACACAGCATTATCATCTTAATTTGTTTATTTTTATATTTAAATAATTTGTTTTAATTTTTACTAGTTTAGTTTTAGTTTTATGTTTTTACGCTATGAACGTTATGGATATGGCGCTATATAAAATAAAGATTATTATTATTTTAAAGTAGACAACACGAACGGTTTATGTAAACAACACCAACGACCACATGGGGCGCGGTAGCATAGTGTGGACAGTATCGGAATCACAATCGAACAAGTCAGGGTTCAAACTCTCTTGTTGTCGTTAAGAAAGTTCCATCCACGTTACCTAAGTTCACTCAACTGTATAAGCCAGTACTTAGCAACAAACAACGGTGGATATCGTGTCAAATAATAGACTTGCGCAGTAGTTGTAGCGGCGTGGCTGAATACTTCCGAGGTAAGTCGTCATGGTATTTCGAGTAATCAGGGCTGTCTGAGGGTGAAGTGTAACATGCTTTGAGTAGTCCTGAGGACTGATTACGTCGGTATGTCCCCACTGGCACAGGAAGGAGTGCCGTGCTGCTGTTTCGCGTAGATAACAAGTGGACAGCACAAGTACCCAGCCATCTGCAATACTTACCTGACTCGTCCTGTCAACAGTCTCCTGTTGCCGGTCGCTGGGGACAACGGTGGAATTAAGACACGCCATCGTAGGATAAGACAAGGAGACGACGCTTGGTTGACGGTTGTCGATGCAGCACTGTCTATATCTCGTCCTTACTTCGGCTCGATAGTTCTGGGAGACACCGCCGAATGAACAGCTATACATTACGATGAATAATGAAATTAAATTACTTCCTAGCGACGGCCTATTAAGTGGAGTAAATAAACGAAGACGACTATGTAAACTGACTAAACAAACGAGTCGTCGACGAGGTGTGCTAGTATTCACGTCACGAGGCTGTCTCGCGCGGTTTTTTTATTAATAATTTATCAATACCTGTTGCGGAAAGAAATAAATTTTGATTAATTCATAGAATTATTATACTACATTACTGGGCGCCTTTCACAAAAATACATGTCAATGGTGAAAAAGTCACTCGAAATTGGCTTAGCCACTCTTTAACGAAAGGAAATGTGTGCAATACTGAAAACGAAGAAACTCGAAACTGGTGTTATAGCCAAACGGCGACATATGATCCTGGAACGATTGAATGTCACCTTTAAAATGTTCCGGAATTGAATGTTGGATGTAAGCAATGCTGTAGCTTTGTTGTCGTTAATACAAAAGTTCATTTCAACTCTGCGACCGCAATTTGATATATTTGAGCGACTTGGAGTAGAACTAACTCGCGTTGACGATGTCCAGAGAACGAGAAGACGAACGACGCACCATCATGCACAGACGGCACTAACTTAAATGCTCGTGACATTTTCAATGTGGACAAACTGACGAGTGCTATGTCAGATCTCATCAAAACATACGGTGAAGTGTGTCGACTGTTCGGTTTCCTCGCGAGGTTGAAGGATGTCGATGACGGAGAACTAAGGCGAGCTGCTGAACAGTTGGTCAACACCGACCATCACTGGTGAACGAAATCGTGCAATTTGCAGCTTTGTTGTCGTGAAACAAGCGTGTGACGCCGACAAGAAAGCCGGCTAAAAACTCAAGATATATAAGTGTCTGCTCGTAAAGCAGGATCTGGCATCCACATTTCAGAATGTTGAGATCACACTACGACTCTACTTCTGCTTGATGGCGTGTAACTGCAGTGGAGAACGCACATTGTAACTGCTGACACGGATCAAGAATGAGTATCGCTCAACAACTAGGCAGGAATGGATGAATTTCTTTTCACTGATGTCAATCGAGTGCGATGTTCTGAGGAAAGTTGACTTTTACTCAATAATTGATTACTTTTCGCTGAGAAATTCATGAAAGGCGGTGCTTCGAATGTCGGGTTTGCTGGCGAGCTAGGCATAACCCGGCGTATGTATGTGGAAAGTATAACAATATTTAACAAGATGGCTGTCCAGAGCTATATGCACCAGAAGGCATGCGGACAAGGAAGCCTTTGGCTTATCGAGAGTCCAACAAATGTCCACCTAGGTATAGCTGTCAGTTTTATTTTTGAACATATGCACAATCATCACATCATTTGTTTCAGTCATTTATTGTCCTCTGAGAGAACGAGTATTTTCTCACATCTAGCCTACACTGTTCTTTAACTAATGCCGCATCTGGTACTACCGCCTTCTTTAAGTTTGAAGAAAATATTTCTATCAATATCTGCATAACTATTCAATATTTTAAAAACTTCTATTTGGTCTCCTCTTAGTCTCCTAGTCTCTAATGTCGTCAACCCGCATTCTTATAAGCGTTTTTCATAACTAAGATATTTCAGTTCAGGAATCAGCTTCGCACATGTTATTTCCAGTGCACATTTTTTGTCCATTTAGGTGGGGTCTCCGGAGCCCGGGGCCCTGGAATGAGTTATTTTTCCCTTGAGTGGGACCCCGGTAGCACGTAATCAAAGAATGGTATGTTCGGGGTCCTGTTTTTTCTCATTTCAGTGGAGCACCGGGAACTCTGGGTCTTTGATTTTTTTCTCACCCGAGTGGGCCCCCTGGTTGCTCGGGGCCCTAGAATTTGTTCTCACTTCAGTGGTGCCCCCTGAAGTTCGGGACCTTGGGACACGTGCCCCAGTTGCCCCCATAGTAATACGCCCCGGTGATATTCACCTGACAGGCAGGCAAATGGTTAGAAGAAAACACGACACATTGTACAATAAATGCAACATTGAATAACATTTTTTTATTGTGTTCAAAAAATCATACAATTAATAATGCTCATCTGTTTCCTCCGTTGCTGTATAGGTAACATAGCGTCAATATCCATGTACGCTGGTTCATACAATCTTGTCAGTCTTCTTTAATGTCAGCTCGTAGGCCAAATGATATCACGATCTCTTTATCTCAGAATACCAGTCCATTCTGTGTTGTTAGTTCGCCTCCCACACAGTTGTATAACATACGAGTAGGCGGATCATCATAGTTGGTTTCCGGCCATCCAGGCACGTTGATTTGTTTCAGTGACTCGAGATTCCTCGTGTGCCTGTTGTTCCATATCGTGTTGCTCCATATCCGAGTCTTTGAGATAGGCGCGGCATTCCCATTCGCACTAAATAGAGAGGCCATTATTTGTTAACCTACACGTTCTACTTTACTAGTTGTTTGTAAGGAAATAAATAGTCTGTTGATAGAAGACACCTTATGTAACCCTTGGCGCCTCGGTATAGGCCTAAACACGCCGCCGAAGTTCGACGAATAGAAAAGAAGTAATTCGTGTCTTACGCTGTGTATACTATATGGTTGTCCTATCACTATCACAGTTACGGTCACTCGCTAGGTTGGCGTAGTCCTACGCTGTGTATACTATATGATTGTCCTATCACTATCACAGTTACGGTCACTCGCTAGGTTGGCGTAGTCCTACGCTGTGTATACTATATGATTGTCCTATCACTATCACAGTTACGGTCACTTGCTAGGTTCGCGTAGTCCTACTCTGTGTATACTATATGGTTGTCCTATCACTATAACAGTTACGGTCACTCGCTAGGTCGGCGTAGTCCTACGCTGTGTATACTATATGGTTGTCCTATCATTGTCACAGTTACGGTCACTCGCTAGGTTGGCGTAGTCCTACGATGTGTATACTATATGGTTGTCCTATCACTATCACAGTTACGGTCACTCGCTAGGTTGGCGTATTCCTACGCTGTGTATACTATATGGATGTCCTATCACTATCACAGTTATGGTCAATCGCTAGGTTGGCGTAGTCCTACGCTGTGTATACTATATGGTTGTCCTATCACTGTCAC
This sequence comes from Paraescarpia echinospica, assembly GCA_020002185.1. Classification (NCBI taxonomy): domain Eukaryota; kingdom Metazoa; phylum Annelida; class Polychaeta; order Sabellida; family Siboglinidae; genus Paraescarpia; species Paraescarpia echinospica. Next base: position 3,075 of record JAHLWY010002871.1, on the reverse strand, counting down.
AGTTACGGTCACTCGCTAGGTTGGCGTAGTCTTACGCTGTGTATACTATATGGTTGTCCTATCACTATCACAGTTACGGTCACTCGCTAGGTTGGCGTAGTCTTACGCTGTGTATACTATATGGTTGTCCTATCACTATCACAGTTACGGTCACTCGCTAGGTTGGCGTAGTCTTACGCTGTGTATACTATATGGTTGTCCTATCACTATCACAGTTACGGTCACTCGCTAGGTTGGCGTAGTCTTACGCTGTGTATACTATATGGTTGTCCTATCACTATCACAGTTACGGTCACTCGCTAGGTTGGCGTAGTCTTACGCTGTGTATACCCTAGAGGTATTTTGTTAATTATTGCCGTTATAGAATAGGGGTGAACTCTATGCAGAATGTAAGAACACTATATTTAGGTGCAGTTTACAAGTTAATACATGTTACTGTACCTGGTTATACAGGCTTCTGTACCTGGTTATGTTAGAACGTGAGATTTGATTGCAGCATGATAATAATTTGTTTTCTATCTACGACAGGTAAATTGGTTCTGAGTAGCAGTCGCTGTTTTTCTTGACTGGTTTGGTCGTTCTAACCCTTTTGGGTCGTAACCGTTCTAACCGTTTTGGTTATGTAACAGGTGTGACATGTATAACATGAGTATTATGTGTGACAGGCGTAACAGGTGTAACATGAGTAACATGTGTAACATGTGTGACAAGTGATAATACATATTATGTACATGACATGTAAAACGCGTGCCATATGTGTGACATGACAAGTGTAAATCTTGATGTAGACAGCAGTCGAACACGTAGACATATATGTTCGACTCTTCTCGCTGCCGTTTTGAAGCTTCGCCAATTTCGTTCGCTCCACGTTGCCTCAGTTTACTCAGCTATCTAAATCAACGTCTGGCAATGGTGGAGTATTGAAATGGTGGAGTAGTCATAGCGCAGTAATTATAGCAAGGCCATATAACTCATGTTGCTATTGAAATAAACAGTTTTGCGAAGGAATAAAGTGTAAAGTTCTTATTTTACTTTGATACAAATTTACTTGTTTAAGTATGACGTAATTATTTCACAATGTACTTTGCAAACATATGGTTATTAGTTAAGTTTGCGTGTACAATCTGGCGCCCATATGGCTCAAATAGGCCAGCGCAGTTCTCAATTGTCACGTACCCTTTCACGTCCAGGGGGCTCTTAAGGACCACCTCAGACGTCACATTTAGGCACATGCCATATAGAGGAAACTGAAAATACATGTTCTTATAACCAAATGAACTAATAAAATACACTAAAACATTAACTTTTCATGTTCAGTAAGTTTTGGGCATGAATGGGGGTTAACGTAGGTTGACGTATGCTTTTATAAAGATACGCTTGAACATCAGGAATAGCACCTGGGTATAACATACCAGCACTACCAAGACCATAAAACGATGGTCTACAATTTTTTAATATATTATTGACATGGCTGGCGTTGTTACCATCATGATTAAACACATTGCCGAATATATCAAGCCTCCACTTTGTTTCTTGGTACAAGGTGCATTTACCAACAATCATGCATTGTGGCGATATTCAATTTTTCAACCCCAAATTTGAATTGCCATTTTTTGCTTTATGCAACATACGTATCAATTATGTTTTGTAGACTTTGAGCGTTTGTAGAGAACAGGGTAATATTGTCGACATAAGCCATATAATTTAACACTGCATCACCTATTTTGATGCCTGCATCATAGTCATACAAGTCCAGTAAAAATTGATTAAAAAATATATTTTAAACAGATATGGCGAGAGAATGCTTCCTTGTCGAGTACCACGAGTTACACAAAATATTTACTGTAGGAACCATTCCATTTGACCATAGCCGTCAGCTTGCTGTACCAGTTATACAATAGTAGCCCCTGGTGCACAGGTAGAACCTGAATTAACTTAAAAAACAATGACATGTTACATATAAAATCGAAACTTTTTCAGCATTAAGGGCGGCTACGAACACTGGGCTGTTTTGTGATTTAAAATAAGATGTAATATCATTGAGTAAATTACATGCAAATGTTGTACTTCTGTTCTCCCGGAAACTAAACTGGTTATCAGATATATTAGTATTTGGTACACTCAGTGTCTCTACCACCTTCGTGTGTATAGAAATTAGTGTAATTGGTCGATAGTTCTGTGCAATGTTCGGGTTAAGAGCAGATTTATTTAGATTTAACAAGATTTAACAAGATTGCCATCCAGAGAATTAACTCTAGATGGCAGGTGGACAAGGAAGCCCTTTGGCTTATCTAGAGTCCAACCCTTTTATCTACATATATCCAGCCCTTCTGAGGTATGTGTCGATTTTATTTTTAAACATATTCACACTACTAGCACCCACACAATCATCAGATAATCTGTTCCATTCATTCACAGTCCTTTGTGAAAATGAGAACTTTCTCACGTCTAATCTACACTGCTCCTTTACTAATGTAACTTCATGTCCTCTAGTCTTTCTATCTTTCTTAACTGAAAAAACATATTTCTATAAATATTTTCATAACCATTCAATATTTTTAAACACTTCTATCTGATCTCCTCTCAATCTCCTGGTCTCTAGTGTTGTTAAACCACATTCTTTTAGGCGTTTTTCATAACTAAGATCCCTCAGTTTTGGTATCATTTTAGTCGCTCTCCTCTGTACTCTTTCTAGCATATCTATGTCCTTCTTGCGGTATGGCCTCCACGCTTGTATACAATATTCTAAATGAGGCCTAACTATTGTTTTATACAGAGGTATTATTAGTTCTTTTTCTTTATATACTATATTTCGCCTAATCAATCCAAGGATTTGATTTCCCTTTGAAGCTGCAATTCCACTCTGCTCTGAAACCTTCATGTCAGCACTAATTGTCAGCCCTAAGTCTTTTTCTTTTACAGTAGTACTTAGTACAGTTCCCCCCATTGTATATTCTACATATTCGTTCCCATGTCCCGTTGTCTTCTGTCAATCAGCCATTTTTCTATCCAGTTAATTATACCATTTCCTATGCCATGGGCTTTTAGTTTAAGCAGTAATCTCTGATGTGGCAC
>JAHLWY010002870.1:0-10196 GCA_020002185.1 Paraescarpia echinospica | reverse complement strand
TAACTCAACACCCACCTGATTGGTTGGTGTACTCGATGTCTTAACTCAACACCCATCTGATTGGTTGGTGTACTCGATGTCTTAACTCAACACACGTCTGTTGGACGGTGTACTCGATGTATTAACTCAACACCCATCTGATTGGTTGGTGTACTCGATGACTTAACCCAACACCCGTCTGTTGGACGGTGTACTCGATGTCTTAACTCAACACCCATCTGATTGGTTGGTGTACTCGATGACTTAACTCAACACCCGTCTGTTGGACGGTCTACTCGATGTCTTAACTCAACACCCATCTGATTGGTTGATGTACTCGATGACTTAACTCAACACCCGTCTGTTGGACGGTGTACTCCATGTCTTAACTCAACACCCATCTGACTGGTTGGTGTACTCGATGACTTAACTCAACACCCATCTGTTGGACGGTGTACTCGATGTCTTAACTCAACATCCATCTGATTGGTTGGTGTACTCGATGACTTAACTCAACACCATCTGTTGACGGTACTCGATGACTTAACCCAACACCCGTCTGTTGGACGGTGTACTCGATGTCTTAACTCAACACCCATCTGATTGGTTGGTGTACTCGATATCTTAATTCAACACCCGTCTGTTGGACGGTGTACTCGATGTCTTAACTAAACACCCGTATGTTGGACGGTGTACTCCATGTCTTAACTCAACACCCGTCTGATTGGTTGGTGTACTCGATGATTTAACTCAACACCCGTCTGTTGGACGGTGTACTCGATGCCTTAACTCAACTTCCGTCTGTTTGATGGTGTACTCGATATCTTAACTCAACACCCATCTGATTGGCTGGTGTACTCGATGTCTTAACTCAACACCCGTCTGTTGGATGGTGTACTCGATGTCTTAACTCAACACCCGTCTGTTGGACGGTGTACTCGATGTCTGAACTCAACACCCACCTGATTGGTTGGTGTACTCGATGTCTTAAATCAACACACGTCTGTTGGAAGGTGTACTCGATGTATTAACTCAACACACGTCTGCTGGACGGTGTAATGATGTCTTAACTCAACACCCGTCTGATTGGTTGGTGTGCTCGATGATTTAACTCAACACCCGTCTGTTGGACGGTGTACTCGATGCCTTAACTCAACTTCCGTCTGTTTGATGGTGTACTCGATATCTTAACTCAACACCCATCTGATTGGCTGGTGTACTCTATGTCTTAAATCAACACCCGTCTGTTGGATGGTGTACTCGATGTCTTAACTCAACACTCGTCTGTTGGACGGTGTACTCGATGTGTTAACTCAACACCCATCTGATTGGTTGGTGTACTCGATGTCTTAACTCAACACCCGTCTGTTGGACGGTGTACTCGATGTCTTAACCCAACACCCGTCTGTTGGACGGTGTACTCGATGTCTTAACTCAACACCCATCTGATTGGTTGGTGTGCTCGATGACTTAACTCAACACCCGTCTTTTGGACGGTGTACTCGATGTGTTAACTCAACACCCGTCTGTTTGATGGTGTACTCGATGTCTTAACTCAACACCCATCTGATTGGTTGGTGTACTCGATGACTTAACTCAACACCAGTCTGTTGGACGGTCTACTCGATGTCTTAACTCAACACCCATCTGATTGGTTGGTGTACTCGATGACTTAACTCAACACCCGTCTGTTGGATGGTGTACTCGATGTCTTAACCCAACACCCATCTGATTGGTTGGTGTGCTCGATGACTTAACTCAACACCCGTCTTTTGGACGGTGTACTCGATGTGTTAACTCAACACCAGTCTGTTTGATGGTGTACTCGATGTCTTAACTCAACACCCATCTGATTGGTTGGTGTACTCGATATCTTAACTCAACACCCGTCTGTTGGACGGTGTACTCGATGTCTTAACTCAACACCCATCTGATTGGTTGGTGTACTCGATGTCTTAACTCAACACACGTCTGTTGGACGGTGTACTCGATGTATTAACTCAACACCCACCTGATTGGTTGGTGTACTCGATGTCTTAACTCAACACCCATCTGATTGGTTGGTGTACTCGATGTCTTAATTCAACACACGTCTGTTGGACGGTGTACTCGATGTATTAACTCAACACCCATCTGATTGGTTGGTGTACTCGATGACTTAACGCAACACCCGTCTGTTGGACGGTGTACTCGATGTCTTAACTCAACACCCATCTGATTGGTTGGTGTACTCGATGACTTAACTCAACACCCGTCTGTTGGACGGTCTACTCGATGTCTTAACTCAACACCCATCTGATTGGTTGGTGTACTCGATGACTTAACTCAACACCCGTCTGTTGGACGGTGTACTCCATGTCTTAACTCAACACCCATCTGATTGGTTGGTGTACTCGATGACTTAACTCAACACCCATCTGTTGGACGGTGTACTCGATGTCTTAACTCAACATCGATCTGATTGGTTGGTGTACTCGATGACTTAATTCAACACCCATCTGTTGGACGGTGTACTCGATGACTTATCTCAACACCCGTCTTTTGGACGGTGTACTCGATGTGTTAACTCAACACCCGCCTGTTTGATGGTGTACTCGATGTGTTAACTCAACACCCGTCTGTTGGACGGTGTACTCGATGTCTGAACTCAACACCCACCTGATTGGTTGGTGTACTCGATGTCTGAACTCAACACCCATCTGATTGGTTGGTGTAATCGATATCTTAACTAAACACCTGTCTGTTGGATGATGTACTCGATGCCTTAACTCAACTTCCGTCTGTTTGATAGTGTACTCGATGTCTTAACTCAACACCCATCTGATTGGTTGGTGTACTCGATGTCTTAACTCAACACCCGTCTGTTGGACGGTGTACTCGATGTCTTAACTCAACACCCGTCTGTTGGATGGTGTACTCCATGTCTTAACTCAACACCCATCTGATTGGTTGGTGTACTCGATGTCTTAACTCAATACCCGTCTGTTGGACGGTGTACTCGGTGTCTTAACTCAACACTCGTCTGTTGGATGGTGTACTCCATGTCTTAACTCAACACCCATCTGATTGGTTGGTGTACTCGATGTCTTAACTCAACACACGTCTGCTGGACGGTGTACTCGATGTCTTAAATCAACACCCATCTGATTGGTTGGTGTACTCGATGACTTAACTCAACATTCGTCTGTTGGACGGTGTACTCGATGCCTTAACTCAACTTCCGTCTGTTTGATGGTGTACTCGATATCTTAACTCAACACCCATCTGATTGGTTGGTGTAGTCGATGTCTTAAGACAACACCCGTCTGTTGGACGGTATACTCGATGTCTTAACTCAACACCCATCTTATTGGTTGGTGTACTCGATGACTTAACCCAACACCCGTCTGTTGGACGGTGTACTCGATGTCTTAACTCAACACCCATCTGATTGGTTGGTGTACTCGATGTCTTAACTCAACACCCGTATGTTGGACGGTGTACTCGATGTCTTAACTCAACACACGTCTGTTGGACGGTGTACTCGATGTCTTAACTCAACACCCACTTGATTGGTTGGTGTACTCGATGTCTTAACTCAACACCCATCTGATTGGTTGGTGTACTCGATGACTTAACCCGACACCTGTCTGTTGGACGGTGTACTCGATGTCTTAACTCAACACCCATCTGATTGGTTGGTGTACTCGATGACTTAACTCAACACCCGTCTGTTGGACGGTCTACTCGATGTCTTAACTCAACACCCATCTGATTGGTTGGTGTACTCGATGACTTAACTCAACACCCATCTGTTGGACGGTGTACTCGATGTCTTAACTCAACATCCATCTGATTGGTTGGTGTACTCGATGACTTAACTCAACACCAGTCTGTTGGACGGTCTACTCGATGTCTTAACTCAACACCCATCTGATTGGTTGGTGTACTCGATGACTTAACTCAACACCCGTCTGTTGGATGGTGTACTTGATGTCTTAACCCAACACCCATCTGATTGGTTGGTGTGCTCGATGACTTAACTCAACACCCGTCTTTTGGACGGTGTACTCGATGTGTTAACTCAACACCAGTCTGTTTGATGGTGTACTCGATGTCTTAACTCAACACCCATCTGATTGGTTGGTGTACTCGATATCTTAACTCAACACCCGTCTGTTGGACGGTGTACTCGATGTCTTAACTCAACACCCATCTGATTGGTTGGTGTACTCGATGTCTTAACTCAACACACGTCTGTTGGACGGTGTACTCGATGTATTAACTCAACACCCACCTGATTGGTTGGTGTACTCGATGTCTTAACTCAACACCCATCTGATTGGTTGGTGTACTCGATGTCTTAACTCAACACACGTCTGTTGGACGGTGTACTCGATGTATTAACTCAACACCAATCTGATTGGTTGGTGTACTCGATGACTTAACCCAACACCCGTCTGTTGGACGGTGTACTCGATGTCTTAACTCAACACCCATCTGATTGGTTGGTGTACTCGATGACTTAACTCAACACCCGTCTGTTGGACGGTGTACTCCATGTCTTAACTCAACACCCATCTGATTGGTTGGTGTCTCGATGACTTAACTCAACACCCATCTGTTGGACGGTGTACTCGATGTCTTAACTCAACATCCATCTGTTGGTTGGTGTACTCGATGTCTTAACTCAACATCGATCTGTTGGTTGGTGTACTCGATGACTTAACTCAACACCCATCTGTTGGACGGTGTACTCGATGACTTAACTCAACACCCGTCTTTTGGACGGTGTACTCGATGTGTTAACTCAACACCCGCCTGTTTGATGGTGTACTCGATGTGTTAACTCAACACCCGTCTGTTGGACGGTGTACTCGATGTCTGAACTCAACACCCACCTGATTGGTTGGTGTACTCGATGTCTGAACTCAACACCCATCTGATTGGTTGGTGTAATCGATATCTTAACTAAACACCTGTCTGTTGGACGATGTACTCGATGCCTTAACTCAACTTCCGTCTGTTTGATGGTGTACTCGATGTCTTAATTCAACACCCATCTGATTGGTTGGTGTACTCGATGTCTTAACTCAACACCCGTCTGTTGGACGGTGTACTCGATGTCTTAACTCAACACTCGTCTGTTGGATGGTGTACTTCATGTCTTAACTCAACACCCATCTGATTGGTTGGTGTACTCGATGTCTTAACTCAACACCCGTCTGTTGGACGGTGTACTCGATGTCTTAACTCAACACCCATCTGATTGGTTGGTGTACTCGATGTCTTAACTCAACACACGTCTGCTGGACGGTGTACTCGATGTCTTAACTCAAAATCCATCTGATTGGTTGGTGTACTCGATGACTTAACTCAACACTCATCTGTTGGACGGTGTACTCGATGCCTTAACTCAACTTCCGTCTGTTTGATGGTGTACTCGATATCTTAACTCAACACCCATCTGATTGGTTGGTGTACTCGATGTCTTAACACAACACCCGTCTGTTGGACGGTATACTCGATGTCTTAACAGAACACCCATCTGATTGGTTGGTGTACTCGATGACTTAACCCAACACCCGTCTGTTGGACGGTGTACTCGATGTCTTAACTCAACACCCATCTGATTGGTTGGTGTACTCGATGACTTAACCCAACACCCGTCTGTTGGACGGTGTACTCGATGTCTTAACTCAACACCCATCTGATTGGTTGGTGTACTCGATGACTTAACTCAACACCCGTCTGTTGGACGGTGTACTCGATGTCTTAACTCAACATCGATCTGATTGGTTGGTGTACTCGATGACTTAACTCAACACCCATCTGTTGGATGGTGTACTCGATGACTTAACTCAACACCCGTCTTTTGGACGGTGTACTCGATGTGTTAACTCAACACCCGCCTGTTTGATGGTGTACTCGATGTGTTAACTCAACACCCGTCTGTTGGACGGTGTACTCGATGTCTGAACTCAACACCCACCTGATTGGTTGGTGTACTCGATGTCTGAACTCAACACCCATCTGATTGGTTGGTGTAATCGATATCTTAACTAAACACCTGTCTGTTGGACGATGTACTCGATGCCTTAACTCAACTTCCGTCTGTTTGATAGTGTACTCGATGTCTTAACTCAACACCCATCTGATTGGTTGGTGTACTCGATGTCTTAACTCAACACCCGTCTGTTGGACGGTGTACTCGATGTCTTAACTCAACACTCGTCTGTTGGATGGTGTACTCCATGTCTTAACTCAACACCCATCTGATTGGTTGGTGTACTCGATGTCTTAACTCAATACCCGTCTGTTGGACGGTGTACTCGGTGTCTTAACTCAACACTCGTCTGTTGGATGGTGTACTCCATGTCTTAACTCAACACCCATCTGATTGGTTGGTGTACTCGATGTCTTAACTCAACACACGTCTGCTGGACGGTGTACTCGATGTCTTAACTCAACACCCATCTGATTGGTTGGTCTACTCGATGACTTAACTCAACATTCGTCTGTTGGACGGTGTACTCGATGCCTTAACTCAACTTCCGTCTGTTTGATGGTGTACACGATATCTTAACTCAACACCCATCTGATTGGTTGGTGTACTCGATGTCTTAAGACAACACCCGTCTGATTGGTTGGTGTACTCGATGTCTTAACTCAACACCCGTCTGTTGGACGGTGTACTCGATGTCTTAACTCAACACACGTCTGTTGGACGGTGTACTCGATGTCTTAACTCAACACCCACTTGATTGGTTGGTGTACTCGATGTCTTAACTCAACACCCATCTGATTGGTTGGTGTACTCGATGACTTAACTCAACACCCATCTGTTGGACGGTGTACTCGATGTCTTAACTCAACACCCATCTGATTGGTTGGTGTACTCGATGACTTAACTCAACACCCGTCTGTTGGACGGTGTACTCGATGTGTTAACTCAACACCCGTCTGTTTGATGGTGTACTCGATGTCTTAACTCAACACACGTCTGTTGGACGGTGTACTCGATGTCTTAACTCAACACCCACTTGATTGGTTGGTGTACTCGATGTCTTAACTCAACACCCATCTGATTGGTTGGTGTACTCGATGACTTAACCCAACACCTGTCTGTTGGACGGTGTACTCGATGTCTTAACTCAACACCCATCTGATTGGTTGGTGTACTCGATGACTTACCTCAACACCCGTCTGTTGGACGGTCTACTCGATGTCTTAACTCAACACCCATCTGATTGGTTGGTGTACTCGATGACTTAACTCAACACCCATCTGTTGGACGGTGTACTCGATGTCTTAACTCAACATCCATCTGATTGGTTGGTGTACTCGATGACTTAACTCAACACCCGTCTTTTGGACGGTGTACTCGATGTGTTAACTCAACACCCGTCTGTTTGATGGTGTACTCGATGTCTTAACTCAACACCCATCTGATTGGTTGGTGTACTCGATATCTTAATTCAACACCCGTCTGTTGGACGGTGTACTCGATGTCTTAACTAAACACCCGTATGTTGGACGGTGTACTCCATGTCTTAACTCAACACCCGTCTGATTGGTTGGTGTACTCGATGATTTAACTCAACACCCGTCTGTTGGACGGTGTACTCGATGCCTTAACTCAACTTCCGTCTGTTTGATGGTGTACTCGATATCTTAACTCAACACCCATCTGATTGGCTGGTGTACTCGATGTCTTAACTCAACACCCGTCTGTTGGATGGTGTACTCGATGTCTTAACTCAACACCCGTCTGTTGGACGGTGTACTCGATGTCTGAACTCAACACCCACCTGATTGGTTGGTGTACTCGATGTCTTAACTCAACACACGTCTGTTGGACGGTGTACTCGATGTATTAACTCAACACCCACCTGATTGGTTGGTGTACTCGATGTCTTAACTCAAAACCCACCTGATTGGTTGGTGTACTCGATGACTTAACTCAACACCCGTCTGTTGGACGGTCTACTCGATGTCTTAACTCAACACCCATCTGATTGGTTGGTGTACTCGATGTCTTAACTCAACACCCATCTGTTGGACGGTGTACTCGATGTCTTAACTCAACATCCATCTGATTGGTTGGTGTACTCGATGACTTAACTCAACACCCGTCTTTTGGACGGTGTACTCGATGTGTTAACTCAACACCCGTCTGTTTGATGGTGTACTCGATGTGTTAACTCAACACCCGTCTGTTGGACGGTGTACTCGATGTCTGAACTCAACACCCACCTGATTGGTTGGTGTACTCGATGTCTGAACTCAACACCCATCTGATTGGTTGGTGTAATCGATATCTTAACTAAACACCTGTCTGTTGGACGATGTACTCGATGCCTTTACTCAACTTCCGTCTGTTTGATAGTGTACTCGATGTCTTAACTCAACACCCATCTGATTGGTTGGTGTACTCGATGTCTTAACTCAACACCCGTCTGTTGGACGGTGTACTCGATGTCTTAACTCAACACTCGTCTGTTGGATGGTGTACTCCATGTCTTAACTCATCACCCATCTGATTGGTTGGTGTACTCGATGACGTAACTCAACATTCGTCTGTTGGACGGTGTACTCGATGCCTTAACTCAACTTCCGTCTGTTTGATGGTGTACTCGATATCTTAACTCAACACCCATCTGATTGGTTGGTGTACTCGATGTCTTAAGACAACACCCGCCTGTTGGACGGTATACTCGATGTCTTAACAGAACACACATCTGATTGGTTGGTGTACTCGATGACTTATCCCAACACCCGTCTGTTGGACGGTGTACTCGATGTCTTAACTCAACACCCATCTGATTGGTTGGTGTACTCGATGTCTTAACTCAACACCCGTCTGTTGGACAGTGTACTCGATGTCTTAACTCAACACACGTCTGTTGGACGGTGTACTCGATGTTTTAACTCAACACCCACCTGATTGGTTGGTGTACTCGATGTCTTAACTCAACACCCATCTGATTGGTTGGTGTACTCGATGACTTAACCCAACACCTGACTGTTGGACGGTGTACTCGATGTCTTAACTCAACACCCATCTGATTGGTTGGTGTACTCGATGACTTAACTCAACACCCGTCTGTTGGACGGTCTACTCGATGTCTTAACTCAACACCCATCTGATTGGTTGGTGTACTCGATGACTTAACTCAACACCCATCTGTTGGACGGTGTACTCGATGTATTAACTCAACATCCATCTGATTGGTTGGTGTACTCGATGACTTAACTCAACACCCGTCTTTTGGACGGTGTACTCGATGTGTTAACTCAACACCCGTCTGTTTGATGGTGTACTCGATGTCTTAACTCAACACCCATCTGATTGGTTGGTGTACTCGATATCTTAATTCAACACCCGTCTGTTGGACGGTGTACTCGATGTCTTAACTAAACACCCGTCTGTTGGACGGTGTACTCCATGTCTTAACTCAACACCCATCTGATTGGTTGGTGTACTCGATGTCTTAACTCAATACCCGTCTGTTGGACGGTGTACTCGATGTCTTAACTCAACACACGTCTGCTGGACGGTGTACTCGATGTCTTAACTCTACACCCGTCTGATTGGTTGGTGTACTCGATGACTTAACTCAACACCCGTCTGTTGGACGGTGTACTCGATGCCTTAACTCAACTTCCGTCTGTTTGATGGTGTACTCGATGTCTTAACTCAACACCCATCTGATTGGTTGGTGTACTCGATATCTTAATTCAACACCCGTCTGTTGGACGGTGTACTCGATGTCTTAACTAAACACCCGTCTGTTGGACGGTGTACTCCATGTCTTAACTCAACACCCATCTGATTGGTTGGTGTACTCGATGTCTTAACTCAATACCCGTCTGTTGGACGGTGTACTCGATGTCTTAACTCAACACCCGTCTGTTGGACGGTGTACTCGATGCCTTAACTCAACTTCCGTCTGTTTGATGGTGTACTCGATATCTTAACTCAACACCCATCTGATTGGCTGGTGTACTCGATGTCTTAACTCAACACCCGTCTGTTGGATGGTGTACTCGATGTCTTAACTCAACACACGTCTGTTGGACGGTGTACTCGATGTCTGAACTCAACACCCACCTGATTGGTTGGTGTACTCGATGTCTTAAATCAACACACGTCTGTTGGACGGTGTACTCGATGTATTAACTCAACACCCACCTGATTGGTTGGTGTACTCGATGTCTTAACTCAACACCCATCT
>JAHLWY010002869.1:0-10199 GCA_020002185.1 Paraescarpia echinospica | reverse complement strand
CTTTGTCTCACTACTTCATTGCATCTTCTCACAACACGTACGTCTCTTTGTCTCTACTTCATTGCATCTTCTCACAACAGGCACTTCTCTTTGTCTCGCTACTTCATTGCATCTTCTCACAACACGTACTTCTCTTTGTCTCACTACTTCATTGCATCTTCTCACAACACGTACGTCTCTTTGTCTCGCTACTTCACTGCATCTTCTCACAACACGTACGTCTCTTTGTCTCGCTACAGCATTGCATCTTCTCACAACACTTACGTCTCTTTGTCTCTCTACTTCATTGCATCTTTTCACAACACGTACTTCTCTTTGTCTCTCTACTTCATTGCATCTTCTCACAACACATGTCTCTTTGTCTCTCTACTTCATTGCATCTTCTCCCAACACGTACTTCTCTTTGTCTCACTACTTCATTGCATCTTCTCACAACACATACTTCTCTTTGTCTCTCTACTTCATTGCATCTTCTCACAACATGTACTTCTCTTTGTCTCTCTACTTCATTGCATCTTCTCACAACACGTACTTCTCTTTGTCTCGCTACATCATTGCATCTTCTCACAATACGTACTTCTCTTTGCTCACTACTTCATTGCACCTTCTCACAACACGTACTTCTCTTTGTCTCGCTACATCATTGCATCTTCTCACAACACGTATGTCTCTTTGTCTCGCTACTTCATTCCATCTTCTCACAACATATGTCTCTTTGTCTCACTACTTCATTGCATCTTCTCACAACACGTATGTCTCTTTGTCTCACTACTTCATTGCATCTTCTCACAACACGTACGTCTCTTTGTCTCTCTACTTCATTGCACCTTCTCACAACACGTACTTCTCTTTGTCTCGCTACATCATTGCATCTTCTCACAACACGTATGTCTCTTTGTCTCGCTACTTCATTGCATCTTCTCACAACATATGTCTCTTTGTCTCGCTACATCATTGCATCTTCTCACAACACGTACTTCTCTTTGCTCACTACTTCATTGCACCTTCTCACAACACGTACTTCTCTTTGTCTCGCTACATCATTGCATCTTCTCACAACACGTATGTCTCTTTGTCTCGCTACTTCATTCCATCTTCTCACAACATATGTCTCTTTGTCTCACTACTTCATTGCATCTTCTCACAACACGTATGTCTCTTTGTCTCACTACTTCATTGCATCTTCTCACAACACGTACGTCTCTTTGTCTCACTACTTCATTGCACCTTCTCACAACACGTACTTCTCTTTGTCTCGCTACATCATTGCATCTTCTCACAACACGTATGTCTCTTTGTCTCGCTACTTCATTGCATCTTCTCACAACATATGTCTCTTTGTCTACTACTTCATTGCATCTTCTCATAACACGTATGTCTCTTTGTCTCACTACTTCATTGCATCTTCTCACAACACGTACGTCTCTTTGTCTCTCTACTTCATTGCATCTTCTCACAACACGTACATCTCTTTGTCTCTCTACTTCATTGCATCTTCTCACAACATGTACTTCTCTTTGTCTCGCTACTTCATTGCATCTTCTCACAACACGTACGTCTCTTTGTCTCTCTACTTCATTGCATCTTCTCACAACACGTATGTCTCTTTGTCTCACTACTTCATTGCATCTTCTCACAACACGTACTTCTCTTTGTCTCGCTACATCATTGCATCTTCTCACAACACGTATGTCTCTTTGTCTCGCTACTTCATTGCATCTTCTCACAACACGTACTTCTCTTTGTCTCACTACTTCATTGCATCTTCTCACAACACGTACGTCTCTTTGTCTCACTACTTCATTGCATCTTCTCACAACACTTTCGAGGCTATATTTGGCGGAGATAGATCGTTGAAATTGGTGGTGTATCAAAGTTCATAAGCAAGTGGAATTACTGATTGATAAGTATTATTCTTGCCTTAATATCATTCATAAAGTAGCAGTAAACATATATTGAGTAGCAGTTGTGCTTAAAGTTAGTTAGATAAAGTATTTTAGGACACTTTAGTCTAGTGAGTGATAATAGGGTATGTTAGCTTACGGCTACGATAAGTTTGTAAACAAGATTTAACAAACCTCGTTATATGGTAGAATATATAGGTGATAAAGTAACAACCATAAACTACCTACATAAGATAATATCTGTGTAAGTCAGTACCTGCTAGACATTTTGATAAGGTAGCTTTGTTGTTAAAATTAAGCATTTGCGATAATCGGGCGAACTAAGTTTATGTAGCTAGTGTCTCTCTTATTCGCTAGGGCGCTGTATAACCTAAATAAATAAGGCAGTCTAGCGTACGCAATCTTACGTAAAGTGTAACATTTGTGCACAGAAAACAGTCTTCTTAAAGACTACATAGACAGTGAATAGTGTAAACACAGTTGACAAAACTATTTTAAATAGCTAATTAGATTATTATTATTAAATAAATTCTGATATGGCGCCTTGCAAGCGGCAAGTCAAGGCAAAGAGACACTTGGTGTGCGACGACTGCCACAGTTGGGTAGATTTTGCCTTATCCGGCTGTACGAAGTCATGGACAGAAACCAAGGAAGAGGGATTCACCTTTCAGTGCGTGGGGTGTTGGAAGGTGAAATGTCTGGAGAAAGAGGTAGCTAGGTTGGTAGATATTGTGAAGGGGATGGAGATGAGAATCAGCAAGGAGACAGATGGAATGGAGAGAGACGACAGGGATAAAGTTGGGAATACTGTGAAACTGAAGGAGCAGAGTAGTGGCAACAAGACCGAGGAAAGGAGACTGAGAGGAGGGAAGGTGATCGGAGGGGAAGAAAGTGGAGGATCGACGGCAGGAAATGTGACAGGTGTGAAGGTGGCAGGAGAGAAAGTGACCGTAGAGAAAGAGGTAGGAGGGAAAAAGAGACGGGAGAGGAGAGAAGGAAATGCAATGGGAGGAAAGATGACGGGAAGAAAGGAAGTGAGAGTACATGTGACAGAAGAGAAGTCGGGAGGGACGATGACAGGAAGAAAGGTGACAAGAGAAACAGCGTCAGGAAAGAATGGAACGGACGAGATTGTGACGGGAGAGCAGAAGACAGGGGAACAAGATTACAACCAGACAGATGCAAACCGTAGAAAGAGCTACACTGAGGCAGTGATTGAGGGGGCAATGAGGAAAGAGAGGGTGTTTATGGGCGATTCGATTATGAGAAAGACAGATAAGACTCTAAGCGAGGGGGAGGACGTCGTTGTTTGTCTACCGGGGGCTAGGATAGAACATGTAACTGAAAGGGTAGAGAAGGTACTGGGGCATGGCAAGGGAGGGTCTATACTAGTACATGTAGGGACAAATAACGCAGAGAGGGAGGGAACAACTGGGATAGTTCAGAAGTACAGACAGTTAGTGAAGAAGTTAAAGAAGACAAGAGTAGAACAGATTATCCTCTCAGGAATTTTGCCAGTAATGGGAGGAAGGGGGCCGACATATAGAAACTGCAAGAGGATGGCGATCAACGCACTAGTTGAGCAGATGTGTAAAGAAGAGGGGGTGGGATTCGTAGATTTATGGGGATACTTTGTTGGGAGGGAAGATATGTACATGAGAGATGGCCTACATCTAAGTGGAAAGGGGGCAGCAGTTTTCTCAGAGAACTTGCTGCAATCTGTTGACAGTGGGACAGGCTGCATCTATTTAAACTAGATTCGCAGGGGGGATTCACAGAGAAGCCTGAAACTGGAGGCATAGATAAAGACAGCAGAAATAAATCGGCAAAGAACAGCCTGGAAAACTGTTCTGAATCAGGATATAAATGCATTTGTTTAAATGCAAGGAGCATAGTAAACAAAAGAAGTGAACTAAACATTATGGTAGAAGATATTGACCCTCACATAATAGGTATAACCGAATCGTGGGCCACCACTGATATATCAGATGCCGAATTGGGACTAACAGGATATGTAATGTTTAGGAAAGATAGAATAGGAAGAAAGGGAGGTGGAGTTATTTTATATATTAAAGAATCTATCCAGGCTTATGAAATAAAATTAGAAAGAGAAGCAGATTGCGAAGAAGCTGTTTGGTGTAACATAGTTACAGGAAACTCAACGTTAACAGTTGGGTTAGTTTATCGAAGTCCAAACATAAGCATAGAAGAGAATGAAAAAATACAAAACGCTATAAGGGAAGTAAGCAAATGGAACTGTATTATTATGGGGGACTTTAACCATGGGCATATACAATGGAAATCTCTACAGAGTATGGGGAGTGAGGACCACAAGTTTTTAGTTTTAGTACAAGATAGTTTCCTTTCTCAACATGTGCTAGAACCAACCAGGGGAGAGAATGTGTTAGACTTAGTTTTGTCCTCACAGAAAGAATTAGTTGACAATGTCAAGATATGTGAGCCACTGGGGAGTAGTGATCACAACCAGATACATTTTACCATCAAAGTAAAATCAGAAAGGAATAGTAAAAAGCAGTATAGGAGAAATTTCCACAAAGGAAGGTATAAGGACATGAGGAAATATTTAGCAAAGATAGACTGGAATAACACACTGAAGAATAAGACAGCAACCGAATGCTGGAATATCTTAAATAGTGAAATTAAGTGCATAGTCGATAAATTTGTACCTTTCAAAAAACAAGGGAAACGGTCTAAAAAGAAACACTTATCGAAAGAAGCCATTAGAAAAATTAAATATAAACAAATGATGTGGAAGTCATATAGATGTACTGGAAATGATGAAGACTACAACATTTATAAAGAAGCACTTAATCAAGCTACAGCTGAAATTAGAAATTCAAAGAGAAGCTATGAAAAAAAATTAGCTAGTAATATAAAACATGACAGTAAGAGTTTTTATGCGTATATTCGAAGCAAACAGAAAGTTCAGGATAAGGTCGGTCCTCTAGAAGATAGTGCTGGAAATACAATATCTTAATTGGCAGAAGACCTGAATGAGTATTTTAGTTCAGTGTTTACCAGGGAAGATATTAGTTCACTGCCAGTACCAGAGGCTAAGTTCAAGGGGGCAGATTCAGACTATTTAGGACAGTTAGTTGTAACCTCGGAAATGGTAGCTAAGAAAATAAGGCTATGAAGGATAATAAATCACCTGGAGTGGACGGGATTCCGCCCAAACTACTATTGGAAATTGTAGAACAAATTAGCGTACCGCTTGCAACAGTTTTCAATTTGTCATTAGAAGAGGGAGTGGTTCCTTTAGAATGGAAAGAGGCAAACATTATACCGTTATTTAAAAAAGGTTCGAGAAACAAGTCAGAGAACTATAGACCAGTGAGTTTAACATCAGTGATTTGCAAATTATTAGAAAGACTAATTAAAGATCACATGGTGGATTTTCTTGTTAAACATAACTTGATAAACCCATCTCAACATGGGTTTTTAAAAGCGAGGTCTTGCTTAACAAATATGTTATGTTTTTTTGAAGACATCACTAGGTGGGTAGATGAGGGATCACCAGTAGATATCATCTATTTAGATTTTCAAAAAGCTTTCGACAAAGTACCACATCAAAGATTACTCCTTAAGCTAAAGGCCCATGGCATAGGAAATGGTATAATAAACTGGATAGAAAAATGGCTGAATGACAGAAGACAACGTGTAGTAGTTGATGGGAGGCTTCAAACTGGAAATCGGTATTGAGTGGGGTACCACAGGGATCAGTACTAGGACCTATATTATTCTTAATATATATCAACGATTTGGACGATGAT
Organism: Paraescarpia echinospica; assembly: GCA_020002185.1. Taxonomy (NCBI): domain Eukaryota; kingdom Metazoa; phylum Annelida; class Polychaeta; order Sabellida; family Siboglinidae; genus Paraescarpia; species Paraescarpia echinospica. The sequence goes on along the minus strand of JAHLWY010002869.1, from coordinate 4,501 downwards.
ATACCAAGCAAGGTGTTAAAATTTGCGGATGATACAAAAGTGTTTAGAAGGATTAAAAGTGATGGAGACAGACAGCATTTACAAGATGATCTTGATAGGTTGATCAAATGGTCTGAAAAGTGGCAAATGCTGTTCAATTTGGGGAAATGTAAATGCCTCCACACAGGTCATGGGAATGAAGAGGTAAAATATAAAATGGGGGGTACTGTTCTAAGTACTACTGTAAAAGAAAAGGACTTGGGGTTAACCATTAGTGCTGATATGAAGGTTTCAGAGCAGTGCGGAATTGCAGCGTCAAAGGGAAATCAAATCCTTGGATTAATTAGGCGAAATATAGCGTATAAGAAAAAATAATTAATAGTACCGCTGTACAAAACAATAGTGAGGCCTCATTTAGAATATTGTATACAAGCATGGAGGCCATATCGCAAGAAGGACATAGATATGCTAGAAAGAGTACAGAGGAGAGCGACTAAAATGATACCAAATCTGAGGGATCTTAGTTACGAAATACGCCTAAAAGAATGTGGTTTAACAACATTAGAGACCAGGAGATTGAGAGGAGATCATATAGAAGTGTTTAAAATATTGAATGGTTATGAAAATATTGATAGAAACATTTTTTTCTCAGTTAAGAAAAATAGAAGGACCAGAGGACATGAAGCTACATTAGTAAAGGAGCAGTGTAGATTAGATATAAGAAAGTTCTCATTCTCACAAAGGACTGTAAATGAATGGAACAGATTATCTCCTGATTGTGTTGGTGCTAGTAGCGTGAATATGTTTAAAAATAAAATCGACACACACCTTAAAAAGGCGGGATACATGTAGATAAAAGTATTGGACTCTCGATAAGCCAAAAGGCTTCCTTGTCCACCTGCCATCCAGAGTAATTTTCTGGATGGCAATCTTGTTAAATCTTGTTAAACCTTGTTAAACACGTACGTCTCTTTGTCTCACTACTTCATTGCATCTTCTCACAACATGTACTTCTCTCTGTCTCGCTACTTCATTGCATCTTCTCACAACATGTACGTCTCTTTGTCTCTCTACTTCATTGCATCTTCTCACAACATATGTCTCTTTGTCTCACTACTTCATTGCATCTTCTCACAACATGTATGTCTCTTTGTCTCACTACTTCATTGCATCTTCTCACAACACGTACGTCTCTTTGTCTCTCTACTTCATTGCATCTTCTCACAACACGTACGTCTCTTTGTCTCTCTACTTCATTGCATCTTCTCACAACACGTACGTCTCTTTGTCTCTCTACTTCATTGCATCTTCTCACAACATGTACTTCTCTTTGTCTCGCTACTTCATTGCATCTTCTCACAACACGTATGTCTCTTTGTCTCTCTACTTCATTGCATCTTCTCACAACATGTACTTCTCTTTGTCTCGCTACTTCATTGCATCTTCTCACAACACGTACGTCTCTTTGTCTCTCTACTTCATTGCATCTTCTCACAACACGTACTTCTCTTTGTCTCGCTACATCATTGCATCTTCTCACAACACGTACTTCTCTTTGCTCACTACTTCATTGCACCTTCTCACAACACGTACTTCTCTTTGTCTCGCTACATCATTGCATCTTCTCACAACACGTATGTCTCTTTGTCTCGCTACTTCATTCCATCTTCTCACAACATATGTCTCTTTGTCTCACTACTTCATTGCATCTTCTCACAACACGTATGTCTCTTTGTCTCACTACTTCATTGCATCTTCTCACAACACGTACGTCTCTTTGTCTCTCTACTTCATTGCACCTTCTCACAACACGTACTTCTCTTTGTCTCGCTACATCATTGCATCTTCTCACAACACGTATGTCTCTTTGTCTCGCTACTTCATTGCATCTTCTCACAACATATGTCTCTTTGTCTCGCTACATCATTGCATCTTCTCACAACACGTACTTCTCTTTGCTCACTACTTCATTGCACCTTCTCACAACACGTACTTCTCTTTGTCTCGCTACATCATTGCATCTTCTCACAACACGTATGTCTCTTTGTCTCGCTACTTCATTCCATCTTCTCACAACATATGTCTCTTTGTCTCACTACTTCATTGCATCTTCTCACAACACGTATGTCTCTTTGTCTCACTACTTCATTGCATCTTCTCACAACACGTACGTCATTTTGTCTCTCTACTTCATTGCACCTTCTCACAACACGTACTTCTCTTTGTCTCGCTACATCATTGCATCTTCTCACAACACGTATGTCTCTTTGTCTCGCTACTTCATTGCATCTTCTCACAACATATGTCTCTTTGTCTACTACTTCATTGCATCTTCTCACAACACGTATGTCTCTTTGTCTCACTACTTCATTGCATCTTCTCACAACACGTACGTCTCTTTGTCTCTCTACTTCATTGCATCTTCTCACAACACGTACGTCTCTTTGTCTCTCTACTTCATTGCATCTTCTCACAACACGTACGTCTCTTTGTCTCTCTACTTCATTGCATCTTCTCACAACATGTACTTCTCTTTGTCTCGCTACTTCATTGCATCTTCTCACAACACGTACGTCTCTTTGTCTCTCTACTTCATTGCATCTTCTCACAACACGTATGTCTCTTTGTCTCACTACTTCATTGCATCTTCTCACAACACGTACTTCTCTTTGTCTCGCTACATCATTGCATCTTCTCACAACACGTATGTCTCTTTGTCTCACTACTTCATTGCATCTTCTCACAACACGTACTTCTCTTTGTCTCACTACTTCATTGCATCTTCTCACAACACGTACGTCTCTTTGTCTCACTACTTCATTGCATCTTCTCACAACACTTTCGAGGCTATATTTGGCGGAGATAGATCGTTGAAATTGGTGGTGTATCAAAGTTCATAAGCATGTGGAATTACTGATTGATAAGTATTATTCTTGCCTTAATATCATTCATATAGTAGCAGTAAACATATATTGAGTAGCAGTTGTGCTTAAAGTTAGTTAGATAAAGTATTTTAGGACACTTTAGTCTAGTGAGTGATAATAGGGTATGTTAGCTTACGGCTACGATAAGTTTGTAAACAAGATTTAACAAACCTCGTTATATGGTAGAATATATAGGTGATAAAGTAACAACCATAAACTACCTACATAAGATAATATCTGTGTAAGTCAGTACCTGCTAGACATTTTGATAAGGTAGCTTTGTTGTTAAAATTAAGCATTTGCGATAATCGGGCGAACTAAGTTTATGTAGCTAGTGTCTCTCTTATTCGCTAGGGCGCTGTATAACCTAAATAAATAAGGCAGTCTAGCGTACGCAATCTTACGTAAAGTGTAACATTTGTGCACAGAAAACAGTCTTCTTAAAGACTACATAGACAGTGAATAGTGTAAACACAGTTGACAAAACTATTTTAAATAGCTAATTAGATTATTATTATTAAATAAATTCTGATATGGCGCCTTGCAAGCGGCAAGTCAAGGCAAAGAGACACTTGGTGTGCGACGACTGCCACAGTTGGGTAGATTTTGCCTTATCCGGCTGTACGAAGTCATGGACAGAAACCAAGGAAGAGGGATTCACCTTTCAGTGCGTGGGGTGTTGGAAGGTGAAATGTCTGGAGAAAGAGGTAGCTAGGTTGGTAGATATTGTGAAGGGGATGGAGATGAGAATCAGCAAGGAGACAGATGGAATGGAGAGAGACGACAGGGATAAAGTTGGGAATACTGTGAAACTGAAGGAGCAGAGTAGTGGCAACAAGACCGAGGAAAGGAGACTGAGAGGAGGGAAGGTGATCGGAGGGGAAGAAAGTGGAGGATCGACGGCAGGAAATGTGACAGGTGTGAAGGTGGCAGGAGAGAAAGTGACCGTAGAGAAAGAGGTAGGAGGGAAAAAGAGGCGGGAGAGGAGAGAAGGAAATGCAATGGGAGGAAAGATGACGGGAAGAAAGGAAGTGAGAGTACATGTGACAGAAGAGAAGTCGGGAGGGACGATGACAGGAAGAAAGGTGACAAGAGAAACAGCGTCAGGAAAGAATGGAACGGACGAGATTGTGACGGGGGAGCAGAAGACAGGGGAACAAGATTACAACCAGACAGATGCAAACCGTAGAAAGAGCTACACTGAGGCAGTGATTGAGGGGGCAATGAGGAAAGAGAGGGTGTTGATGGGCGATTCGATTATGAGAAAGACAGATAAGACTCTAAGCGAGGGGGAGGACGTCGTTGTTTGTCTACCGGGGGCTAGGATAGAACATGTAACTGAAAGGGTAGAGAAGGTACTGGGGCATGGCAAGGGAGGGTCTATACTAGTACATGTAGGGACAAATAACGCAGAGAGGGAGGGAACAACTGGGATAGTTCAGAAGTACAGACAGTTAGTGAAGAAGTTAAAGAAGACAAGAGTAGAACAGATTATCCTCTCAGGAATTTTGCCAGCAATGGGAGGAAGGGGGCCGACATATAGAAACTGCAAGAGGATGGCGATCAACGCACTAGTTGAGCAGATGTGTAAAGAAGAG